>NDFZ01002213.1:0-17037 GCA_002192655.3 Mamestra configurata
ATCGCGTCCCAGATAGGTGACACACCTTTCCGCCAAATAAGCCCCGACGACGCGGCGGAGGTAATAATAATAATAATTTGATTTATTTCTCTCAAAAGGTACCGACATTGGTTTGTGACATATGATTTCAATTTCAGATTTGTAACCTTTGTGAGAGCTGGAGTCTGTAGTGGGTTCGGGACCTGTATGACAGATCTCCAGGCTCTCACCCTCTTAAAACAATACTATTAAGCACTAATTTGTAAACATCCAAGCCAAGGTAGGAAGGCACTCGATGATATCGTAGTTCCTCCCGAATACAACTCTAGGGCAGGGTGTTGAAGACGTTGGAGATGTCCAAGGACACCGCCAACATCACCCCACACCGGGACACTGCTTCCTCCGTCAGGACTCTCACTCGGGATATCGCCGTGATTGTGGAGCGCCCGTGCCGAAAGCCGTACTGGCATTCGGCCAGGTCCGGCCCCTCTCCGCACAAGTGGCCGACGAGGCGGGCTGCGACTATCCGCTAAAACAGCTTTCCCACCTCGTCCAGCAGCACTATGGGCTGGTACGCGGACGGCGCAAGGCCGCAGGGCGCCCCGCTTTCCTGAGCAGGACCAGACAACCAGATTTCCACNTGGTATGCGGACGGCGCAAGGCCGCAGGGCGCCCCGCTTTCCTGAGCAGGACCAGACAACCAGATTTCCACTGAGTGGGAAACTGGCCCTGCTCCAGGCACGCCGAGAAGAGTCCTCTCAGTCGGGGCTACAGCTCCTTCAGAGCGAGTGCTAACGCGCAGCTGAGAACCCCGTCGGGCCCCGGGGCAGTGTTCTTTGCCCGGAGCCGTGTCACGGCCGCCCTCAGCTCTGGCTGTGGAACTACCCTGCTTTAAGATAAACTAGTTTCCTTGGAATGTAAATAAAAAGAGTGGGCTAAAACAATTAGTTTTTTGCTGGAATTCTTTTCATTCGTTTAACTAAAGCAATTAGCTAATTGTGTTAAGAAAATCTTTGAATCTCTGTAGGTACCGACTGGCGATCTGTTTTTTAGAAAAAAAATAGTAGAGTATTCTTCTTCGAGTAAAATAGTAGAGTAAGTTGTACTAAGGTGATTTTTTTTGTTCATTCAACATGGTAACCTACTTAATAACTTATACTTACTTTGTTTTTTTTTAAGGATGGGAAATCATCAAATGACTTCTTCCGCTCTGGGTGGAGCGGAAGGACGTGTCAGACTCTTACTGACTCTTACTTTATCCATCAAAGGTTGTCTGGTAGATATCGCTCTCAGCGATAAGACCGCCAACCGTTACTACTTGTATTTGTATTGTACAATAAAGATTATTCTAGCTATAATATTTTGTAAAAAAAAAACCGTGTGTTGAGGTTATATGATAAAAAGAGACACGGACAGAATGAGAGAGAGAGAGAGAGAGAGAGTTGCANATCCGAAGACCCCTACCGTAACTTCTGAAAGCATGAATCACCCATCTACCGATCGACCTTGGCAAGCATTGCTTAACCTTGAAGATCGACCCATGGGTAACTATTAATTCCCAAATAAAACTAAACTGTAAAATGTAGGTCATTTAAATAATAAGCAATTGTAAACAGCATTAAGCTGGAAATTGGAAGGGACGGGAAATGAGTTCCTGGGATCGTTAGGGACAATCCTATTACTTGAAGAAGGTATTATATACTTACAAACTGTATTTGGCCTACATTTTAAATGGAAACTGCTTATTTTAGTGAATTACGTTTCCAAAAGTCTTTTATAATGCGCACAGCAAATGAGTGGAACTCTCTGCCTGCGTCTGTGTTTCCGAACGCATACAACCCTAAACTCTTCAAAATTAGAGTGAACAGGCTTTTTCTGGGTAAGCTCGCTCCATCGTCGACTTTGTCTCTGTCATCTATGACCAGAGTCTAGACTAGAGTCAAGAGCAAACTCATCTCAAATAAAAAAAAAAAGAAATGACGTTTAAGGTCCTAGCACACATATCAACTCGGAAAGGGATCGTCACCGTATCAACTCGAGCCGTGCAGTATTAAAACGATTATTATTCCGCTCTAAGAGACTTTTACATCATCAGAATTGGATGGCATTAGCACGTCATAGTAGGTCGGCTGCAACGCACACTCATCGGAATCGTAACGTAATCGCCCCGCCTCAAGCAATACGGCGATAAAGGTGATACGGTGACGATTCCTTTCCGAGTTGACATGTGTGATATGACCTTTAATGTCAGAACAAACGTTAATGTAACAAACGTTTACGTAAACGTTAAGAAATCAAAAGCCATTTACACAAATGAGGCTAAGTACCAGCACTTTTTGAACGTCAAGGTTTACATAAAGACAGTCCCCCGAAACGGCCGCCCGTCACCACATCCTAGTGATAGTGATGGCTGGTGAGAAAGGGAGTGATTTACTCTCCGGCAAAATTGAATAAACTCCATTCAAACTTATATTATTATATCCTACATTTAATCGCCTCAGAGGAGCTCGTGGCTAATTAATAACAGCCGCACGGTCGATCTTCAAGGTTAAGCAACGCTTGCCGAGGTTGGTATGTGGATGGGTGGCCATGTTAACATACCGCGACTCCTCCGTGCCTCGGAAAGCACGTAAAGCCGTTGGTCCCGGCTGTCATTTGTAGATCTTTGGAAGTCGTTACGCATAGTCAGAAGACAGAAAATCTGACACCAGTCTTGCCAAGGAGTAGCGTGTTACCCAGTTCATTAACTGGGTAACACGCTACTCCTTGGCAAGCCAAGCTTGGTAAGCTTGTGAAGGTCTGGTAGGCAGCCGTTCTATGTAAAATATTGGTATTAAGGTAAATCCGGTATGACTGGAAGCTGACCCCAATATAGTTGGGAAAAGGCTAGGCAGATGATGAATTGCCTCAAAGGATGTACTTTCCAAAATCCTTCAATATTCCCGTTTGTCTTCTTGTACAACGAACCCCTGTTTAAAATTTAATGTTACGAGCCCAAAAGTTTCGGCTGTATGTTGTCTCTTATTGAAATAATGAATGCAAAAAAAAAAGTTTTACTAAGTAGGTATGAGTAGATACTGCACTAAGAGTCTTTAATCAATCTTTAATTTATCTTATTTGTTGACAAACCGACAGCATCACTGCAAATAGGGTTCCAAGCGACCGTATGAAAAATCGTCCCGGTTCCGTAGTTGCTCGTCCCGTAAACCATGACCAATTAATCAGTACGAATTTCACTATTTAGCACTTTAAAGCGTAATATTTCGTAAATTAAAAATGTAACGAAAAATCGTTTTCACACACCCTAAAAATTTTAAACGACCTTTCCACTGACTCCCCGTACCATAGGATAGACGATAAAAAACATCGCCACTTTACGTGTAGGGGGTTCCCAAAAGACGGACGGACATAGTGAAACTATAAGGGTTCCTTGTTGACTACGGAACCCGTATAGTATCACTCGTCACTGTCAATTACAAAAACATAAACTTCTATGACAATTCAATACGTAAATTATATATAAATAAATTACGTACGTACAGATGGACGGCCAGGGTTGCTCGAATTTGTTCGTAAGAGTCACCGCGGCCCTGGAACGCAAAGGGCATTTGGAGGAACATGGATGGGTTTGAGTCAGTAAGAGTCCCCACCGCTCCGCCCAGAGCGGAAGGAGTCATTTGATGACTTCTCATCCTTAAAAAAAACAACCGACTTCCAAATAACAAAAACACTAGAAAGTATTAAAAAAAAACTTTAATTTCGGAAGTCGGTGTTTTAACTTTAATTTCGAAATTAAAGATGTATTTTTTTGTCATTTTTTTTTTCATTTTTACTGGTACCCCGCAGATAACAACACCACAGTAANAAAAAAAACTTTAATTTCGGAAGTCGGTGTTTTAACTTTAATTTTGAAATTAAAGTTGTATTTTTTTGTCATTTTTTTTTTCATTTTTACTGGTACCCCGCAGATAACAACACCACAGTAAAGTCAAAAGAAAACAAAATACGCAATTCCGGTAACTTGGATGACATATTTTTTCCAGCTACTTTGATTTAAAAACCAAACTACTGAACCGATTTTGATGAAATTTCTATGGGACAAATAAAAAAGTATATCCTTTAACATAATACAATAATTTTTCAAATCAGTTCCTAAATGACGGAGTTATGAGGTAACAAACATAAAAAATACAACCGAATTGAGCACCTTCTCCTTTTTTTGGAGTCGATTAAAAAAGGTACAAATAGAAATATAAATCAAATGTAGCTGACTAAACACTTACATGGCCCTTTATTAGTTCGTCGCCGGCCTTAATTCCCCAGCCATCGTGCTCCACTGCCTAAATTGCCTAATAAACTGCATGAATCACTGACTGCCGGGTGATCCTTACGACCGAATGTCAGTTACAGTGGCCAGTTTCAACGGAGATAAGCCAAGTATGTGCGCAAACATGGTACTCTCTGTGTTCCTTTGCTACCGTAGTCCGATGGGCCGGCAATCCGATAAGACCGAAGGGAGATCAGGCACAGGACCAACAGTTTAACGTGCTAAAATATTTCCAGGGCTGAATCTGTGAGCGCTAAAGATTCACAAGAACAAGCTCAGCGGCGACCAGCTTAAACGTTACCGAAATGCCGGAGCAGGTGGATCATCGACGTCAACAACACGCTCACTGTGTGGTGTCCCAGTGAGCTGCTTAGATGCCAGAACAATCAGTTCGATCATACATTTTCAATTTCTCTCTAAAGCTCACGCAGACGAAGTCGCGGACAGAAGCTAGTATCCATACTAACATTATAAATGCGAAAGTGTATTTGTCTGTCTGTCTGTTACCTCTTCACGCTTAAACCGCTGAACCGATTTAGATGAAATTTGGTATAGAGATAGTTTGAGTCGAGGGAAAGGACATAGGATAGATTTTTATCGCGGGAGCATGTTCCCTTGGGATAATTTTCGTCGTTCACGCGGGCGGTGCCGCGGCAGCTAGTAATGTTATAAGTGTGAGAGTTACTCTGTCTGTCTGTTACCTTTTCACGTCTTAAGGGCTGAAGGGATTTGGATGAANTCGAGGGAAAGGACATAGCATAGATTTTTATCGCGGGAGCATGTTCCCTTGGGATAATTTTCGTCGTTCACGCGGGCGGTGCCGCGGCAGCTAGTAATGTTATAAATGTGAGAGTTACTCTGTCTGTCTGTTACCTTTTCACGTCTTAAGGGCTGAAGGGATTTGGATGAAACTTGGCACACGAGTAGACCATATCCCAAAATAGGACATTTGATACTCTTCATCCCAGTAGTATACTTCCTTGGTATAATTTTCGTCTTTTTCACGGGTGAAGCCGCTGGCAGGAGCTAGTACTCCATAAATCAACGCTCAAAATATTTAAACTGTGACTTAAAGTGGGTTCCAATAAATCTGGCTGAGTCTAGCTTTAGTAAAAATACAGTCGGGTTGGCTACACGCTACGCGACAAACGGATGGCGGGTCGCGTGGCCGGCAAAACGAAGATTTACTCGTGTGGGCTGCAGTATGGACAAAAGAATTCGTGGAGATTACTAGTTTAATTTTATTTGGGTTTCATTGTTCTCTATGGGACTTCTTTGGATGCATTTCGTAGATTTCCTTGACACGACATCGCATCGTCACACAACGCGACGTCAACGTGCCACAATTTGATGGCATGTTGTATCTTTCATATAATTTATAGTACCTAGATAACCGCTTCTTCTTTGGTAAACGTTTTCTAAAACTGAAACCAAGATCGATTTATCGCCTACTAAACCCCCTGCGTACTAAATTTCATGAAAATCGTTGGAGCCGTTTCCGAGATTCAGATTATATATATACTATAATTGCGCGTTTAAAGGTATTAGATAGATATATATCACATTCATTCATTCGACACAGATTAATCACGATATCGCAAATACTACTAGTACTATGAAGATGAAACTTGGCACGGAGGTAGATTATAAATAGGGGACGAAACAAAGAAAAAATTATAGGAAACTCCACACGTAAAAGGGTGAATTAGTGGGTGGAAATTTTGGTGAAATGTGGTCAAAATTAATCACGAAAACATTTTTTATAATATAACAATCCGTTTCAAAGTTAAGCAATATTTTCCGTATGCACAAATTTATTGATTATGCGCACTGTACTTCGCATGGGCCGCTGCTGCCAGCCGCGCGCGCGTTTTCAAATAGGTATGTAAACAGCCCCGCAGTACAGTGCACATAAAAATATTTTGCAAAATTATTTTTAAGTGTGAAAAAATAATATCGCAAAATGTTTTTTTTTGTTTTTTTTTTGATTAATTGTTACGATGATACCGAGCATGTACACGAAATTCTTACAGTTGATTTTTTTATCACCTTATATGTATATCATCCCAAGGCTTCTCCACTGCCTTCCCTATTCACAAATTGATCTTTGTTACTGTGATTTCTATAGATAGGTTGGTGTTAGGTCCACCCCAGCACTGTTTCAAACTGAAACAGAATAAACTCTCCTCATGAGAAACTATGTACGAACGGACAACAAAACAATTTCGTAAGGCCTTAGTTGATTGTAAACCGGTGACGCGGTAGACCAAGAAGACAAGGCAAGACTCATGTCAGGTTTTTGGCTTCTGACAACCCACTGTCGACCGCCTGCAGCGACCAACGGCTTAACGTACTTTTCAAGGTACGGAGGATGGTCACCCATCCACAAAACGACCTCGACAAATGCTGCTTAACCTTGAAGATCAAACCGCACAGCTGTTATAATCAAGCCACAAGCTCCAATCCATAATGTCACCAGATAATGGATATTAAAAGCCACGTATTCACACGTCGACTACACACAAAAGTAGACCAAGTAAACGGTAACCCGACAAGCAATAAGCTGAAATAGATTGCTATTCCATTCCTTTTTCCATTTGCAATTGTCGGTTATTTCGAATAATCGCCCCGGTTTGTGGTAAGGGTGTGGGTATAGTGAAATGAGTGTTGGCAAAGAGGCCAATGGCGACTTTTTGCAGAAAAAAAGATCGCTATATTAGACAAAAAATAAAATACAAAAATATGTATTAGTAGTAAGTATACAATAAACTTATAATTCACAATTAACTATAACAGTTGAATATTTAATAGAAATACTATAATATGTACAAGTAACAACTAAATACTTAAACAACTAGACTAACTAAAACGCGAAATTATGTACAAACGCGTATAAAAACAAATAAATCATTGGACATGAAAAAAATCATCCACATCGCTGTCAATGGCTTAAGCGCCCAGAACACTGGCAGCATTGCCGCTTTGAATGGCAATGCTGATTCTTTGGCCGAAGACAAGCCCAGTCCTCTGGTCACCAAGTGAACAGTCGACAAGTTGTTTGCTAATGTCCCGAAAGACTCAGTGAGCACTTGGACTCCATGGGCCTAATGTTTCAACCCCAAACGGCTCAAATATAAAACTCCCAATAGTGGGACTATTGGGTTGTTCAGCTATATGTAAGCACTTTAATAAAAAATCGCCTGAACAATTCTTTAACCCATTTGCGCAGCAGTTCTGGTAGATAAATTAAATAACCTCTGTGATATTTCGTAGAAAAAAAACTATTTTTTTTTAAATAAGTTTTTTTTTATTTATACGAGAAAAGTGGTCGTCCCCAAATTGGCATTTCCAGTGTCCTTAGATAAGAAGTGGGGGTGGGGGGGAACGTCACATTCCAGTAAAAAGTGTACTGGTAAGTGATGTCGCACGAGTTTTGTATCGTCTTTATTTTTTGTATCCGTGACAAAAGAAAAATACGTGTCCAATATTTTTTGGAAACCTCTGAAATCTGACGGACCAATTAGATTTTTTTAGTCAAATACCCTATTCTGCCTTGGATTTGTATCGAACTTGTTCCACAGTTTTAACTTCATGTGTGACTAACGACTCAATTCTGGCAACTTGTAAGAAGGCTCCGTAAAATGCAAAAACATAGCTACCACCACAGTCAGCCATTTAGCTTCTCCTCCATATTTTCTTCATAGACGAAAATACTTGATTTGTGAAGGTAGAGGTTCATCATCCATATTTTCTTCGCTCAACAGCCCTGATGAATTCTTAGAACCTATAAGTATAGTAATCATTCACTATAAATACCTATCTTGACGCGTCTTATTAGCAAAAAGATCTATTCGTGAAATGTCCTATTTATAGACAGCCAATAGGTCGTTTTGCTATAAGGTCGTTTTGCTAATAGGTCGTTTTGCTAATTGGTCGTTTTGCGAATAGGTCGTTTTGCTAATAGGTAATTTTGCTTATAGGTCGTTTTGCGAATAGGTCGTTTTGCTAATAGGCCATTTTGGTAATAGGTCGTTTTACGAATAGGTCGTTTTGCTTATAGGTCGTTTTTGCTATCAGGACATTTTGCTAATAGGAGCTTTTGATACGGAGGCATTTTTTCAGCTTGCGTGTAGAAGTCCTTTTTTAGTTTTACGTATGCTCTTTCGCTGTTCTTTCTGAATAATTTCGTTGCGGTATCTAAAACAGTTGACTCGTCCTCCATTCTCCGGGACTCTTATTTCTGCATTGAGTCAGCGCTTTTCTGATGATAGCAACATTTGATTCTAGCTTTCAGGAGCTACAGTGCTTATTTACTGTCCAGCTTATCCCAAAACAATCACAAAAAAAAAATCCTATAAAATCTTAAATCTCTCAGTTTATCGCTCAGCTCATCACAACGACACCTCTCTTTTCGACTGGATGCCTTCCCGAGCGATGTCAAAGCTGGTGCCGCTCAAATCTACGCTTTCAGGATTTGTTTTAAAGACAAGCGTATTTTTGTAATTGTTTATGACAATGTGGCTTACCTTAATTTAAGTGGTTCTATTTGGGGTTTTTCATAAACGCCAACGCGAACGAGTCGCCGAGAAAACCTTTTCGAGTGTAGTTTAGTGTAAGTATTTTGTTGCAAGTGTGCGAAGTTTGTCATTGAATTCGAGGCGTGATTGTGTAGCCGTAGCGGATGATAAGGGCGTAATGTAGCTTAATGCAGCAGAGAGTTCAATGTCAATGTGTTTCAAAAATACTTTTAAACCCACATAATTATTCAAACGAAAGACGTTTCAAGCTTACGAACGATTTTCACAAGCTTGACTGTCGATAAACTACCTTACTTATATCATATTCTAAGCCATATATGTGTACTTTTTTTATTAACGCGTTTGTACGCGTTTGACCAATATCTCACCTGATGGTAAGCGATGATGTGGTCGAAGACGCTTGCCTAGAAGTAACCTATTCACTCTTGACTTAAAGACTCCCAGGTTGCAACTATCAGAAAACACAGACTCTGGCAAGGAATTCCACTCCTTAGCTGTACGCACAATTAATGTGTTCCCAAAAAGTTTTGTGCGTATGGGTGGGATGTCCACCATGACCGGTGGCGTCCGTCTCGTCCCGTCCCGTGTTCCAGTTTCATAGAAATCCGTTCAGCTGTTGATGCACTGTGCATACTTAAAATATTATTGGGATAGAAGAACGATCCTTTAAAAAAAATAGGAACCTTTTTTTTAGGTTCGCGTTAGACCACTTGCTCACCTGATGGTAAGCAATTATATTGATCGATTGTAGCTGTCAGGAAACAAAGACAGGTTGTAGTTGCCAGGAGCACTTCAGTAGAAAATTCCACTCCTTACCTGTACGTAAGACACACAATTAAAGTATTCCCACGTTTTTGCGCATTGGTGGGATGTCCATTATTTACCGGAGGCGCATTGCCGTACGTCTTGTATTCCGATGATGGCGGAATTAAATTGTGCAATCCGCACGTTCCCCTAAATGTAACCGATAGAAATGCGACAGGCGGCAACTCGACGTCAGTGTATAAGCCATTAACCTAACGTTTACAAAAATTCCGTTTTCTAGTTACATGAGTATATGACAGAGTGGCTCTGTATATCTCTGCTGTCTGTGCCTCTACACTCAGAGGTGTGACGTCAGAGCGGATGCGACGGACGGCCGGCGCCGCGTCCTTGTGTGGTTTCCGCTTTCGTAGTCTATGGTACAAGTCATCAGCGGAAACAGGCTTGATTTTACTTCACGTGGCTTCGTGCCCCCGCTCGTACCGACACTAAAATTATGAAAAATATCGACTGCCGCATACATTTATGTGCGCATCATCATCACCATATCAGCCGAAAGACGTCCACTGCTGGACATAGGCCTCCCACAAGTGTCGCCACAACAACCGGTCATGTGCGTCTCGCATCCATCGGCTACCCGCGACCCTCACCAGGTCATCGGCCCACCTTGTTCCCAGGCCTTACAACGCTGCGTCTTCCGGTACGCGGTCGCCATTCCAGAACTTTTCGGCCCCATCGACCATCTGTTCTGCGAGCAATGTGCCCTGCCCACTGTCACTTCAGTTTGACGATCCTTCGGGTTCTCTTGCGGATATTGTCATTCCTGATGTGCGCATTTAACATAAGGTAGGTAGGTGCGTATAATGTAAGGTATGTTTATAAGTAGTTTTAAGGTACTAACATAGTTTTTAAGTCTTACTTATAATTTTATATGGAATTTTGTTCTGAATTAAATTATTATTATTATTATAACTCGACAAAATTCACTGAATAGTACTTTCTTTTTACTTTGCGTTAAACGGCTGAACATACTTTACAAAGTATGTTCCCTTTTTTTTGATTGTTCACAATTTTGGCGTCTACTCTGCCCCACCCCGATTTTGGCAATTTATATTTTACCCCGCTAGGACTAACTATAAGATTTACTAAAATATTGTGTAATGATGAAATAATTTGCTTATGTTGTCAATTTGTAGGGTTCCGTAACTCAAAAGGTAAAAAAAGGAACCCTTACCCAGACCTTGCTTGTAACGTTTTGGGTCGAAAACCTATATGATAGTTCCTGTTGACCTAAAATCACGAAATTTGGCAAAAAGCATTGGTCGTACAGAACAAATAAAGGAAAAATTCCAAAATATAAAAACAGTTGAAAATTAAAGGGTGTCCCCATACATACCTACATAGTTGAAGCCTGCCACCAATAAAAATGATACCAATTGTATTATGGCAGCATAATGGGTAGGTACGAAACCCTCGGCGCACGAGTTCGACTCGCACTTGACAGGTTTTTCACTTATCCACCTCCGCTAAGATTGCTTCCGTTGCATTCCGAAGTGGACCATACGATATACGCAGGTACGACGTGCTAGAACCGCTTACGTAACAAATCGCCACCTAGTTCCATGCAAATCCATTGAGTACCGGTGGATTCTGTAAACATGTCGAAGTGAAGGCTTGGGTGAAGTGATCACGAGGTGAGCTGTCATTCCATCTTGATTATATATGGATTGACAGCTCACCAATAGGGAATATGCTTGAATTTTTTTTATTTGCAAAATAAAATACTTATAATCTCTAGTAAACAATAATGAAAGAATTTTTAAAATACCTTCATCGGCGATGAAGTTATTAAGTTTCAAAGTTGAAAATTAGAAAGAGAAGTCCGATACCAACTGTGACGTCAAATACTATGTCGCCTATACAGCTGCCATACAAAACAGCGTTTTCGCGAGAGGGACAGATATATTTGTTTAAAATAGTGTTATCTCGTTTGTTTTTCGGTCAACTTCGATTCTATTTTCTCTGTTAGTATTATATTTTTGTATATTTCTAGATAAACTGTTAAGATAATAAATATTTTTTTCATGCATATTCTCTATTAATCCATATAATCAAGATGTCACGTGATCAATCCATATATATAATAAGAAAGAAAGAAAAATGTTTATTTGGGACTCGCACAAGACAAACAAACCAGTAAAATAAAATTAATAACTAAACAGTGTAATAAAACAAGATGACACGTGATCACGATTACTTATATGGATTCACTTCGACATGTTTACTTTATCGACCTGCTGGCCAACACTGTGACAGGAAAAAATCTATATTGGCTGTCTATACATGCAACCTGGAATGGACATTAATTGCCTGGATACGAAAGGGACCAAAGTCATCTTTAGTTTTGTTTTCGGTGACCCCTGAGTAGTTTTGCCTCGTTATACCATTGGTCACAAGCGATACTGCTTACTATGAGTTTCTTGATTCGATTTTCGGGTTGGGCAAACTGTAACTAGGTTTCCTATCTGCAATTTCCCAGTAGCAGCCCGTATTCTGAATTTGAGGCAATTGGCTCGCCCCTGTTAAATGGAACTTAAACTGCTCAAAACTGGATCTACTCTTGCTCCACCTCTGAAAAAAGACGTGATGGCATTGTTGCGCGTCAAAATGAATACCGGGAACATAGCGACATTAGTTACCACTAGCGCCATCTTATGTCGAGTAGCGGAACTAATAGAGTCAAGAACTTTCCAGACTTTTCTGTACTAGAACTTTTTAAAAATTTCGACACCTGGTCAGTCGCGGCCAATATGTACGCGAACATTCTAGACCTTTCGACAATAGAAGGTTCCGGAAGTAGCTGATGCCCTATATAATGCCTACATGGACCGCGACCGAGTCTGTCCGCCCCGACCCTTGCTTGAACCAGCTCACACCGCCGAGCCTGTAGTTCTAAATTCGTCCCCAAATAATAATCCTAGTTCGATCCAGCCTGTCCCTAGCTGTCCTTCCCCCAGCGACGCCTTAAGCCGAAACCCGTACCCCACAGGGTGCCCTTAGCGTGTAGTCGCTTAGTTTGTAAGTTTTTTGTAAGCCCTGGCTGGAGGCTTTAATATTTATATTAAGGCCACCACAGGCAAGCCCGGTTAAGCAGCCGACAACCTCATAGGTTGAACTGCGAGACGCCACACACACACACAAAAAAGTGACCAAGTCAGTATTATACTTGCGATACGAGCAGATACTTCGGAAGCCATCTTCAACTGCGGTTAAAGTTCAGTGTGTGTTGCTTATTTAAAGTGTGTAATTTGGTTAAATAATCGGCTAATTTTATTTTCACGAACCTGAACCTCGTCACAGTATGCATGTGTATTTCTTACAGTGGGTCCACAAGATACAGAATATTCTCTATAATTTTGTTGCAATTGCTGTTTATGGAAGTCTGTATCGTGTGGACGGTCCACTAAGCCCTTGTTTAATTCAGTTTTTTTGTCTCTTTTGTTCAAGAGCAATTCTTATTTTGCCTGAATGCGTGTAAGTATCACAAAAAAACTTTTTCAATAGTTCACATTAATTTTTAGTACCCAAAACGTAACTAAAGCTTTACACTAACAAAGAAATCTATTACAGAATCATGCAACGTTCATTTCAAAACAATTTCGTTTTGACATAGAGTTCAGAATCGTCTTAAATGTATTCCATTACTGTAAGCGAAGCCACATCAGCGAGACACGCAAGCGTCGGGTCTGTGGCCTTGTGGGTCACTCGACCGTGCTTTTGAAGGACGATTCCAGACTCCATTTCACTGTATAATGTTGAATAGAAAAGTTGCAATAGCACCACTTCCAGCCTCAAGGTTAATTTCTGTCGGTGGATAGAGCAAATGTAGGGTGCGGAAGATTTTAGTAACGCATGACCCACATTCAAGGAATTGTTTTCATTAGTCCATAGGGCCTGCAAATGGGGAACTGGTGATTTCTGTGCCATACTACATGACACATGCCATAGGTCCCGGATTTTGGAAACATTTGGTGAGTCTGAAGAGTGTTCTGTATAGTGTCGGAAGTAAAAGAATAGCACCATCCCATCAGTTCCCGTGGGTGTCGTAAGAGGCGACTAGGGGAGGAGAGAATGGGCAGCAGCATTTTCTGCATTGCTACAGCTACACTGCGACCGCCAACCTGCCTGCCAAGCGTGGCGATTATGGCAAATACCCCCCTTGGGGGAGGCTTATGTCCAGCAGTGGACGTCTTTCGACTGATATGATGATGATGATGATGATGAGGGGTGAACGGAGCGAATACTCGAATAAAGTTTTTCATTAGGTGTTATACCGCTTGCAGGACGTGCCCGCACGCTGTATATCGTATATCTTCATTGATCTAGTTTTCTGCTCGCAAACGTACCTAGATCACAAGACATGCAACTGCGCAAGGTGTGGATCTCTGTGCTAGCGTCTATCTATACCCAGTAAATCGTCAGTCAGCCTGCAAATCAAGAGTGAACGGGGTGCCCGTTCACTCTTGATTTGCAGGCTGACTGACGCATTACCTTCATTACTCTTGGTTCGCTCCGTCATAGACATCATCAAACGCTTTCGATCAAATGAAATGGAGGTCAAGAATGGACTCAACACTCAACAGTACCTACATGAAATACAACCGACCTATAGGTACATAAAAAAACACTTCAATGTATAAAGTAACATTAATTTCGGAAGTTGGTGTTAAAATACCAAGAAACAATCAAAAACACCGACTTCCGAAGTTAAAAGTTTTTTAAGTGGAAGACAGTTGTATTTTTTTTTTTTTGTAAAAAGTTATTATTTTTTACTTTTTAGTGGTGCCTCACTGGTGGTTGGTTAGGCTGGTGGTTACTCTTTATTGGTGTGTAAGACGTAAGCAATTGTATTAAGATGGTGTAAATTGTAGTGTTTAGCTGTTATTGCGTCTTCACATTGTGGCTTGTTGTACGCTTTGGTGTAAACTGTTAGAATAAGCAATTGAGTCTAAATATATAAATAAATGTGCCAAGTTTCATCCAAACCGTTAAGCCGTAGGACTTGATGTGGTAAAAAACAAACAAGTTCACTTTTGTATTTAGTCTCGATCCCGTGGGAATATCGGGATAAAAAGCCTATGTGTTATATCCAGGGTGTCAGCTTTCTGCATATCAAATTTTATCAAAATTGGGCTAGCCGTTTGTTCGTGAAGAAGTAACAAACATACGCACACTCACACAAACTTTCGCCTTTATAATATTAGTGTGATAGTGTGATGTTAGTTAAGATAACATCATGCCAGTGTCCCTCGAAGAGTTAGACAGAGGTACACACATTTCGCCAGTTATTGTAAAGTCCCATTTAAAATGGGCTAGCCTTTTGCCATCCATCAACAGGGCACAAAACCAGCCTCCGGACTCCTACTGAGAACATCCTGACGGGAAACTGGAACAAAAATTAATAGGTTTGAAGATATTTATTAGTGGAAGAATTTCGTAATCGATTAATACTTTCAGAGGTTAAGGACGTTTGTGTTTTCAGCCGCCATATTAGATTTAACTTGACGTCATAATTTATTCCAACGACACAGCGTTTGTTAAAGTTTGATGAATAGTTTAGCTTTAGGATCTATGAAGGAACAGATGAACATTCATACATTAATATAATACAGCTTACTCAGAACCCTCCCAGTATTAGGGTAAAAACAATCGCATGTTTTTCTGAAACAAACACAAGTGTCATCAGCATAATATTCTCGTTGAAAGAGAAAAAGCTAGACATAAAGCAATTAATTATGAATTTTCCTTACACGCATAAAACAGAGGAGCTTCGTGGCTAAATAATAACAGCCGCACGGGTCGATCTTTAAGGTTAAGCAACGCTTGCCGAGGTAGGTCTGTGGATGGGTGACCATCTTAACATACCGAGACTCCTCCGTGCCTCGGAAAGCACGTCAAGCCGTTGGTCCCGGCTGTCATTTGTAGATCTTTGGCAGTCGTTTCGGATAGTCAGAAGCCAGATAATCTGACACCAGTCTTGCCAAGGATTACCGTGTTACCCAGTTAATGGGTTGTGGAGGTCTGGTAGGTAGCCGCTCCACGTAAACTACTGGTATTCAGCTGAATCCGGTTTGACTGGAAGCCAAACCCAATATAATTGGGAAAAGGCTAGGCAGATGCATAAAACCAGTATCACTTTAACAAATTGTGTAAAGCTTAAATCAAAAGCATTACGTGCTTAGCGGATCAAAATAAAAGTAAATTGCATTCCGCACATTCAAAGAAGATTAATTTTCCACTAAAACAAATGTTGCAATTCCTTTGGCCAGCAGTGCATTGTCCTTTTAGGTTCAGCTCACACCGAGATGCGACGTTGCACGCAGTTTTAAAGATATTTCCCACACAAAAAGGTATGTATTTCAGTAACAAAATTGGCATTCATCTCTCTATACCTATTTAAAATTCGATTTTATTAGCATTCTTTCGCTGCAATGTGTGCCTTTTTGTGTACGAAATATAGTTCTATGACTATTGTACAACTATCATTAAAAATTTGTGTAAAAAACCCGACTTCAATATACAACTAAACCGTTCCAAACATGTAACTTTAAAAAACAAACTATGTTTTGAATCGCCCTATTAATTAATGAACTATGTAACGAAAAAATGCTACATACCTAACGGCGGTTGCCATCTTGATTTTTCAAAATTCGTATAGCTTATGTCACTTCGGCACTTTAAACAAATGTAATGGTACCTCAATTGTTAAAATCTATCCAACCTTTTCGGTTACAAGAAGTGCCAAAGAAATAGAAAAAAACACACATACACGCAGAAAACATGACCCTCCTTTTGGAGCAGTTCTGTAAAAAGTGCTGTCAGCGTTAAAATGTCTCGCATCTCGGTGTGAACTGACCCTTTTTTTTTTTTTTTTTTTTTTTTTTTTTNATGTAATGGTATCTCAATTGTTAAAATCTATCCAACCTTTTCGGTTACAAGAAGTGCCAAAGAAATAGACAAACACACATACACGCAGAAAACATGACCCTCCTTTTGGAGCAGTTGTGTAAAAAGTGCTGTCAGCGTTAAAATGTCTCGCATCTCGGTGTGAACTGACCCTAAACCAACTTAGCTTATTTCTTTATCATTATTTAATGTAATAAAATGGTAGACAAAACAAACAAACATTTAGATATTTAAGAATTAATTTTATTATGGAGATGACTTTGTGAAAACTATGACCAATGTTTTAGGTACTTGTGGGAAGTCGATTGTGAAACCAATTTAGCAAAGAGGTATAGTTTTTCTCAGTTGTAGAAGTGAGATAGGAAGCCACTGACAGCTGCATTCCGTTAACCTTTTGAACGACATTGTCACATATACGTGACAAGCAAGCGCGTGCCCTGTATGCCAAACGTCACAAATATGTGA
>NDFZ01002214.1:0-17037 GCA_002192655.3 Mamestra configurata
TATATAGGGGTCGGCTTCCAGTCAAACCGGATTCAGCTGAATAACAGTATTTTACGTGGAGCGGCAGCCTACCAGTCCTCCACAACCCATTAACTGGATAACACGGTACTCCTTAGTACGACTGGTGTCAGATTTTCTGGCTTCTGACTATCCGTAACGACTGCCAAAGAACCACAAATGACAGTCGGGACCAACGGCTTAATGTGCTTTCCGAGGCACGGAGGAGTCTCGGTATGTAATAGATGGTCACCCATCCACGAACCAACCTCGGCAAGCGTTGCTTAACCTTGACGATTGACCCGTGCGGCTGTTATTATTTAGCCACATGCTCCTAGTAAAAATTGATGTTAGTAAATATAATAATGGCTAGTTTTGCGTAGGAAGAATTAACATATACCTACGCTTGCAAGTACTTATTTCCTAAATTAAGAATTTCTTAATTTAACCGTCATAAAAGAAAAAATCTTAGAAAGCTCCTTGTTTAGTCTTTCATTTCTTTATTACTTCAATGTACAATGATGGTACATAAGGCGGACTTAATGCCATAAGACGAAACAAGCATAAGGAATTCATTACCAGGAATACACCCAGATCTTCTCTTACCAGGGTACTTCTTCTTCTTCTTCTTGCTGGGAGAAGGCGAGGTGGCAGGCAGCTCCTCGTCCCAGTCGCTGTCGCCCCACGTACTGTCCCCAGACGAGGCCAGGTTGCCGTAGTACTCCAAGTTTATTGAGGGGGATGGCTGCTGAGTGAAAATGGTTTATACATTCCTAAAGACTATTATAATGATCTATAGCGTCATGATAAGACATTGAAATTCATTATTACACATGTACGTATGAGTGTAGACGACGATGTACAAAGGAGAAATCATGGTATTTAAAATTCTAAAGCCAAAATGCGACTTGTTTTGTAATAGGACTGGCTTCATTATATTTTCCCTGCGCCCACGTACAAGTAAATACTTAATCTTCCATGTAGTGTTTCTGTGTACCGGTTTGAAGAGTGGGTACTCTTCTAACGACTGCTTTCCTTGTACACAGAAACTCTATTCGGAAGAAACAAGCAGTTCCAAGGGCCTCCACAAATAGAGCTGAACAACTACTAATACAACAGCAAATCTACAGTTTTCTCAATATTTGGAACCAGTGAAGCAAATATTGTTTCAATAAGCCGCATAAGCCGCATCCTCGAATATCAAGTATTTGTTCATGATATTTGTGTTCGTATTAGCTCCGTCAACTTTCTACAATCCTAGTACTTTCTGACCAGAATATGATGCAAACAATCCACAGGTCCTTAGTAGTATTATTTCATCTCTTATCATTGGGTCTGTTTATAAGAGGAAATCTTATTATTTCCAGAATCTTCTAATTAAGGTTGTTTGCAATAAGCTCTAATTTTGTTTGAACAGTAAATACTAATTAGAAATACGAGTGTTGTCGTTAAGAAGGAAGAAATAAAAAGCATCTAAAACGACTGTTTGATGATAGCCACGATTTGTAGATACTTTAGGCATTAATCGATTAAGAAAAGTATCTAGGAAAAGTACTGGCAAGAAACAAAACAAAGAATCAAGTGCCCGAAACAAAAGAACATTTTATTCTAGTTTTGCTTGTTCCAAAAGCACACAAATTACCACATTCACATAATGTGTGTTTGTTGTCGTCGGTTGGTACCTGAATCAGGATAAAACATGTACCATTGTACCTTTCCAATAGGAAATCAAATATAACATAAGCATTAAGTGTATTGGAATGTCATATCCTGACTTCGTGTGGCACGGATGTAGCACATATGTTGGTAAAGACGTACTTACAATTATGTTGGCGTTGAGCCACTCGGCATTGTAATATTTAGATAGTAGGTAAACGATTAAATAGCGATCATGGAGATAAACATCAAAATACGCGAAACATATGATTATTTGTCTTGGCGAACAAGATTTTTTCAAACATTTAAGAAACTGCATGAAAAAATTCAGACATCTTTGTTTCTTTTAAAATTAAAAGTCATCGAAAAATAACCCCTTCTTGTCATACCCTAAGCTTTCATTGTTAATTGTTGGAGTATAATTTGGTTGGAAAGCAAACTTCTCCGACAATAGTCTATAGCAGTGGTTCCCAACCTGTGGTCCGCGGACCACTGGTGGTCCGCAAAGGCCAAAATAAGTTCCGCGAAAGGTTTAAAATTTCACTCTTTTCACCTCAAAAATGTCATTGATGAAACCGATTCTTAGTTTCTTTAGAAATGTGTCTTCTATGACAACACTTTTTAATTTTGATTTCAAAGCATAGTTATACTACGAGTTTTGAATATCTATATGATATAGGTTTATTTTTAGTTTAACGTAGTTTTTTTTTCTTGATACCTGGTCTCTGCTAGCAACAAAGAAATCAAAGTGGTCCTAGGTCAAATAAAGGTTGGGAACCACTGCTCTCTAGTATCTGCTTTCCTGGTTCGGCATTTAGTTCTGAAATCACCTTGGTGTGTAAATTGCACTGACCTGTGAGTTACACGTTACACAGTACGGTAGTTTCTGCGGGGAGCCCGGCCTTGGCGCCTCGGACGATACTCTGTAGAGATGCTGCTGCCCTGGTTTACCCTCTGGGATGCCCAAGTAGTAGCTGCAAGAAGATATCAGTTACTACCATCTCGAAAGCCCAATATATTTTCGATAGCTGTGTGGAAATCTGTAGCTTTTTCAAACGATGGATTTGTTAGAATCGACATTTTATTTGTGCGGGAAAGCTCCAACTCCATCTTGGAGACCATAGAGCGGGGAGGTACAATTATCCTTTGTTAGGTGAAGTTGTTTTATTAATGATAATTTTGTTTATTAACCCAAATTGAAATTACTTTTCCGAAATAAAGTTTTTTAATTGCCATTTCGATAGAAATATAAAAAACTGTTCGTTTACTAAAAATGCACCTTAAAACAATTCTTTATCACTTCACCGATCCGGTCGATTCTGTTAACATGTCGAAGTGAAGGCTTGGGTGAAATGATCACGAGGTGAACTGTCAATCCATATAATAAAGATGTCACGTCATCACGAAGTGAGCTTTCATTCCATCTTGATTATATATCATGCCTACCACTAGTATAAGTGATCTACTGAAAACTAGTAGTAGGTAGACATGAGATACCTACTTAAGGAAACTTCCTTATTTATACACTTACCTACTGGTAAATAAGGAAAGTATAGAAAAATACTCACATATGCTGATTCGCATGGTCCCAAGCAAGCAACTCTACGACATCAAAGCTCCCATGCGTTAACGGCAGAGCCCTGGGCCCGTGCGAGTTGTGCTCTGTTCTGACTATGTGACGGAACAACCCAGCCGGGCCGTCCCTGACTGGGGCCAGAGTGACCAGGGCACCACCACCGGCTGACCAGAGCGGGGAGGGCGCTGATTCCACCCAGCCGTCTAACCCTGAAGATATTCTGTATACCTGGCGAAGAACGTCCATGTTTTAAATGGAATCTTGTTTGTAGAATGAGTAGATTTATCTTGAATTTAATATGCCTTGTTTAATAATAATACTCACGACAGAATATGGACAATCTACACTTGTGCAAGTGAACCTCTCACTTGCACAAGTATTTGCGCAAGTACAAGAAGACTCTCAGTTCCTCTACTATATTCATACATAGTTCGATGGCATGGAGAAATCAGGCGCATGACCAACGAACGGCTCTACGTGCTTTCCTAGGTACGGGGGTTTCACATTTCCATTTTGTTTCTTGCGAACTGCTTGAACTAGAAGAAGTAGCTATTTTACCGTTATTTTTTACTTAACATAATATGTTGTACTCGTAAAACTTCAATTGATTTAATAGTTTAACATAGAAAAAAGCTTCTAAAATATACTAAACGACGTTTCTATTCTAAATTTGTAAATAGTAACTTGTATATTGCATGGCATTGAAAGATGAGAAGCACATCAGTGGTTAAGAGCTCGGCGAAGCAACTAGGTAGGGCAGCTCCGCGCCCCGCTCACTCCCGCTATACTCTTAGGTCGGTCATTTGAAGGAACTAACGAACTAAAGAGCGGCCGATCTGGGAGCGCTCTTATGAACTAGTTCGGTCGCGAACTACATAGGACTGTTTCTAAACTCCGGGTTGCTACTGAAAAATTCTTAATGAAAAACCTAGTAACACTTATTGCCCGTCCAGGGCATCGAACCCAATACATTGCTAGCGANCCTAGTTCGCGTTATTCGCCTGTGGGAGCGCTCTTATGAACTAGTTCGGTCGCGAACTACATAGGACTGTTTCTAAACTCCGGGTTGCTACTGAAAAATTCTTAATGAAAAACCTAGTAACACTTATTGCCCGTCCAGGGCATCGAACCCAATACATTGCTAGCGATCTTAAGCGCATTGTTGAAATATATTTGGTCCTTGATTGACACTGGCACATTAAACTTGAACGATGCCGATATGTATCTACATACTTATACAAAGATACAATAATGGGTCCCGTGCTTGAACCTTGATATTATTTTCTTTTATTACTTCAGAACCCCACATTTGTAATTGAAGAGAAAATTAATGTACATATTAAATTCAATTAGTCGTGCCGCGAAAAGTTCTACATTCTAAAATATGAATCAGTGAAGAAGTTAGGAACGAAAACCAAAACAAAAACATGCTTAATCCAACAGTTTCCAAGGCATTATAAATAAATTACGACCGCAGTCTCTAACCTAACATGAAATTTTATTAAGGCTTTAAAATTGAAAAGCAACGACCAAAACAAAATTTTAGTACGCCATTCGTTAAAAAGAGAGCTTCGAAATATGAAGTTACAATAGAAAACAGTATCTCTTTAAATTGAAACTTCAGTAATAATATCTATTCAGATTGTATTTTTTTTTTGTGTATATTTCTTAAAAGACTGTCGGCTCATAGTTTTTTATGTCACTGATACTGGTTATTTAAACACTTTTCAAAGCTACTGGTAGTTATTTCAGTTTATCGTTTTGTATTGAAGTTATACCTATCTAATGATTCCGTTCCTTGAGGAATTGTTCGAAAGAGTTACCGCGGCCCTGGAATGCAAAGGGCATCTGAAGAAGTCATTTGATGACTTCACATAAAAAAAAACTACTGATTCAGTTAGGCTCACTTGCGCAAACCAGAGTTATCTTTCAACTCAGAGTTTGTTGCTAACACGAGGTTAAATAACAAATATAACATACATAATGGCCACGGGTTAGCAACTATAATACTATACTATAGTCCTCCTGACCGATTTCGGCCGTGGTGGCCAATCTCAACCGAGACTAGCCATCGGCGCGGGACATATTATAGTGCATAAGTGTGTGCGCAAACACAAGTGTACTCCCTCTTCCATCACTCTCATATTCCGATGGGACGGTAACTCGACACGACTGGAGAGAGATCTGGCGCAGAGCCATCAACTTCGAAACTCCGGGCTGTCACTGAGAAATTCCTACTGGAAAAACCCAATAACACTTCTTGCCCGACCTTTAAATCGAACCCAGAACTCTAGCAACTAACATGGAGCTAAAGGAAAATTTGGTTTAAAAAATCAGGTTCTATGTGATATACTGACATATACATATATATATATCAGCGATTTTCTTCCATATTAAATTCTGATAGATGATCGCGTCATTCCACTTTGCTTGGCTAATTAGCTAATAGACCCACTTACCGCGCTTGCAAAATTAGTAAGGTAGAAAATCGTAGAAGCTCCACTATAATGTAGTTATGGTGTACATAAAGAATAGCTAGCAAGTATATGGGACATCAAGGTGAGTCGATTTTTCGAAGGATACGTGAATTTTCCGAATTTAAAAATCTGTGACTGTATCGCATTCCCAGATTGCTGGGAATGCGTTACAGTCACAGATTTTTAAATTCGAGAAAGCAAAACGTTTCAGTCAAAGTACCAGGCTCTCAGGACTCAGTGGAAGCTTATTTCATATAGCTGTTTTAATTCTGGATGAATGCACAGCTCATGTGGTATCGGAAATACATAGCAGAATAGCTTAAAGCAACTAAATTTTAAATAGTGTGGCAACCAAAGTTGCAGTCACAAAAGACTCTGCCTGAAATATATTAAAATATTTATTTATTAATGTTCTTACCTCCTGACAATACCACATAGGACTCTTGCAGACGGAGACTACTGAGAGGTTCTGCATCCTGGTCAGCCAGACCACGCATACTTCTGTGAGGGACACCCATTGTGCGCTCGTGAAGTAGTAGTCACTGTAAAAGATGATGAAGTTGAAGAGGTTTGAGGAAAATTAAACGTATGAAGATAGAGTTCGTTTTCTTGTAGCAGATGGTTGACGCAGGAATCGAAGAACACGTGACAATCAATTTCCATGGACAATAATTATGTGGAACAACTCATTCGATTTCTGAAATCCTGGTCAGAACTGAGCTGATACATAAATATGACATTTAATCTCATAATAAAGGTAATTAAAATAAATTATGATAATTAATGATCATAATACACCACACCACAAACAAACAACAAAAAAAAAACAAATTAACAACCAATGATTAACTGAACGATGTGGTTGAACCGAGAACAACGTCTATTGGACAGTCTTTTAAAAAAACGAGATAACTGATTAGTTTTACGAGTAGGTTCAAATTATAGTTTACCGTTACATGGCAAACATCCTGAATAAACCCATTCATTCGGTACCAATAATAAAAAGTAAAACCCAGCATATAAAATATTGTTGATCAATGCCTGACCTGCATAAAATTCATGACCATTCAATGGACCAAAAGACCGGGGAATCAAAACGTACCTTCACGAACTACCAATAAACAATAAAACATAAGACGNCAAAATTCATGACCATTCACCAAAAGACCGGGGAATCAAAACGTACCTTCACGAACTACCAATAAACAATAAAACATAAGACGATCGAGCTCTTTCACCAGTAAACTCACAATGTAAATGAAGGTCGATTCAAAATATTGCAGGTTTAATACCAAACCCACTTTGTATATTTTATGGGATTCAGCTCATTTATCCAGCTCGGTTTATGGCTTAAAGCGGTTTAAAGCAGTCGAGTTCGCTTTGTAGTCTTCGCTTTATATGGAGATCTGGGGACTTTGTATATTGTATCATTATGAACAAGGGCTCAAGNTCCCACTTTGTATATTTTATGGGATTCAGCTCATTTATCCAGCTCGGTTTATGGCTTAAAGCGGTTTAAAGCAGTCGAGTTCGCTTTACAGTCTTCGCTTTATATGGAGATCTGGGGACTTTGTATATTGTATCATTATGAACAAGGGCTCAAGTGTAGTACAAGGTTTAGAAGCTGTTGTTATAGTAAAAGTCTATCCTCTTTACCAATGATGGATTTAAATAAAAAGGTTAAGGTTAAGCCCAAGGTTTAATAACTGTCATAGACAGTATAGAGGCATTATTCTTTTGCCAAGATTTATTTGGCAACCTCCTTTGGAGGTCCAAAGGAGGTTGCCAAATAATACTAGTAGTACTTATAGAGCATTGCAAACCTGAAATGCATCATCCTTTAAATCAAGAAAAAAGTGACCGCTAAATTATTAATGAAGGCCGTCACTTGTAACTATTACTAGAAGTATGTATGATTTTAGTAATCCTACCAGGATTGCAGAACAGTTCTAGCGCTCTCCGCAAACGCAAGACTCAATATTCTATTCAATCTGCACTAAAAGTCTACTTACCCTTCTTCTAGTATAACTTTAGGTGGCGTGAGGTGTCTTGTGCGGATGTGCTTCGGGTCTGCGATGTCTGCCACTGTCAGCGTCACAGTCGGGTTGTTCGTCCCTGGCTTTGGGTACCTCACGCTTCTGATCTCCGGGTACGTCTGGGAGAAGAATGAAAGATTTGATAGAGAAATGTTATAAAATTTAAAAAATTTTTTAATAAAAAAACTATTTTAGTTGTTAATTGATGAAGCTATATTCATATGACACTCGGTTCAAACGATTTATTTTTAACATAATTTTTCACGGCAATTTTCCCCCATGACACCAGTACCGCAAGAATCGCGTTTTTTTTCCGAAATAACTGCTTTTCTATCAGTGAAAGTATTTTGCGCGTATTCAATCAGATCTCCCAGATAAGCTTTTAGAAAATAATCAATTAACTCATTACAAATAATTTACAAATACAACACAATGTCATTATACAACTTGTGTTGTGGCCTTAGATGACTTACGAGACCTAAGACGGTAGCAAACTGCCGGTCGATTTTATAAATATGTCGAAGTGAAGGCTTGGGTGAAGTGATCACGAGGTGAGCTGTCATTCCATTTTGATTATATGGATTGACAGCTCACCTTGTGATCACTTCACTCAAGCCTTCCCTTCGACATGTTTACAGAATCGACCGGTGGGAAGAGTAACTCACACTGTATATAGTCGGCTTAAAGGGCATTTATTTTTAAACGTAGACATCTATAGTAGGAGGCTTATGTCCCTTAAATGTAACAGTAATCAAGTCTTGTATGATCGCGTCAGTCACTAAGAAAGAAATGCTTAAAATTGACTTTACTAATCTACAAACAAGGTTCGAATTACCTTGGCAGGGTCATCAGTATCCAGTGCTGCTCCATACCAGGGGTATTTCTGTTCGTGCACCAGGCTGTCATTGAAGGTCGCGTATAGCACCATGTGGCCGTCAGCGGACATCCATAGCGCAGTGCGAGAGCCCAGGATTTCTTCTGTAACAAAATAGTAGTGTAGTTTTAACATTCGACATTGATGGAAAGGCTACAACACAATTTGTAATGGAATTTTCCTTTGTATTTCACAGGACTGCAGAGTTGGACAACAATTTGAGTACCCTTGGCCCCCTTACCCTTGCTTTTTTGATCGTGCACGTCTTTCTGCATCGTTCCCACATAATACGTATTTATGTTACTAGCTGTCACCCGCGGCTCCGCCCTCGTGAATGTCGTAAATAATCCCAAGGGAACATACTCCCGAGATAAAAAGTATCCTATGTGTTATTCCAGACTATAATCTACCTCTGTGCCAAATTTCATCAAGATCAGTTCAGCCGTTCTGTTGTGATTGAGTAACAAATCATCAATCGATCCATCCAAACTTTCGCATTTATAATATTAAGTTTAGATATACTCGTAGATTTCCACACAAATGATGTAACCATAATATCATTGTAAAAAATATTATTTAAAAGACTCTCCGTGGAGTTTCTTGCACATTCTTTTCCATTGAGATCTACGCTTTCGAACGTGCACATAACTCGTTCATCTCTTTGTCAGACCGTCCTTGACAATTCAGTAGTGTAAATGTTTTAATTTAAATAAATTATGCTTTGAGTTGAGTCGAATGTGAGTTGTGATCCTAGTTTCGTAAATCGCGGATTAACAATGCTTGAACAAGAATTCCCACAAAATTAGAGAGCACTTGGGCAAGCAGGAGTTGGTCCGGTGATTGTTTTGAAGTATGGTAGACACCAGATAAATGTGCAATAACGGTCATTGACATTTATATGTGGGTCAATGACCGTTAAACAATACTTTATTTAATACATAATGTACAACTATTTACTATATTTAAACTTAAATAAAAAATAAATAACTCCTCCCATAATATCTCCTTTCCCATTTATATATTTGATATTTATTAGTATATTATTTAGTATTGTGTGTATTTTATATTATTATGTCTATATTGTTTATGATGTTTGTACACTGACCGCCCTAAATCTAACTTCTTTCGTTCAGTCCATCCAAAGGTTGTCTGTAAGAGATTGCCCTGTGCGATAAGACCGCCCATTGTACACTTGTTTTTTTTAAACGTTTTTACTATGTTTGTAATGAGGTGTACAATAAAGTATATAATAAATAAATAAATAATAAAAATAGTCTAAAATATGGCGTCGAAAAATTCGTAAGCATCGCTGGCCACTGGTAAAGTATACAAAAGGCTGGCAGCATTCCCACGTTGTATGGCAATGCTTATCCTTTGTCCAAGGTAAAAGCCAGCCCTTGGGTTACGCGAAGTGTCAACTAAGCGTCTTGAAAGATGACCGTTATAATATCAAAAACAGAAATAAAGACATAAAATTGTCCTGAATCGACTTCCGCCGTGATCCTTTACGTTCTCTAGTAATGAAAACTTTTCAAAGTTTATTGTTCGGGTATCTACGAAGGGGATATTAGGGAAAGGTCAATGTACATTATTGCAAGTTTATATGGTAGGCGCCATACTATTGTCGGGGCGTTCATGTGGATTCCAAAATAAAATAACAAACAAGAAAAAATCCCACCCAGAAGCTTCTTGGCATTTCCCTTCATTATCGAGTAAGTACAGTTTTAGATTAAGATTAAGTCAACAATTTAAATGTGATGGCCTGTTGAAATCCTAGAACCTGAACTCGTCAAAACGTTTTTCCTGAACTGAAAGTGAAATAACGGGTATAACATTTTCCTCTATCCATTTCAGCATTGAATATTTATTCCCCACCGAACACTATTGGAAACGACTTTCAAATTAAATATGCGACACGCTGAAGCAATGTTCAATGCGAAAATATTTTCTACTGAGAACCATTTTCGTTTAAAGCACTTGCAATTTTATGTCGACACAGAATTTATAATAAAAGTTGGTATTAAAATGTAACAACACACTGACATCACGTCTGCATTACCCGAAGGGGTGAGAAGAAGTGTTTTGAAAAATAATAATATTTTGGCCAGTTATGTTTATATCTTGTGTGTTCTATGTATGGAAGCGTGTGGACTAGCATAGTGTTATAAAATCAAACACAAAGCTAGACCTTAAGGCTTCCAGAAATTTAAGAAAGAGTAATCCAATTACGTATTGGGAATGAAGATGTTATTACTTGCTTAAAATTGATTTCAAAATAACGAGGTTCCATAAAGATTATTCACAAGTACCAAGGTCTCATGGACTCAAGGAATGTGGTAAAACACGACTGCTATTAAGCCACAATTATGGTCGGTCGTGTCCCCTTTTTTAACCAATTGGCCTAGATTATTCTCAACTATGCTGGAGTCGGCTTCAAGTCTAATCGGATGCAGCTGAGTACCGGTATCGTCCATGAAGCGACTGCGTACTAGACACCCCTTGCCATAGCTGATGTTAGAATTTGGAAGTCTGATAATCGGTAACAACTATCAAAGGTCTACAAATGACAGCCAGTGTCCCGGATCTTAAGATTTTTTTTTAAGAAGTAATTTGTTGAAAAATGACTTCTTCCGCTCTGGGTGGAGCGGAAGGGCGTGTCAGACTCTTACTGACTAAAATATTGTGTTCCTTCGAAAGCCCTTTGCGTTCCAGGGCCGCGGTGACTCTTTCGAACAAATTCCGCAACCTAGGCAGGCTCTGGCCCTAGCGGGCCCCGTCTTCTATGCTGAAATCTCTTTGCGGCGCGCGTGGAGCACAACGCGCCATCGACCCGGGCCTGGTGATGATCGGACAGCGAGCCACACAACGCTCGCCGTCCACAGGGTATGAAATGGATGGTCACCTGTTAACGTACCGATCTAGCAAGCATTGCAAAACTTGAAGATTGACTTGTAATTCAGGTTCTTAAAGAAACCTACAGGCTCCAGTCTCTCACAAAGCTAAACTCTGGTTCCTCAACCGTAAAGCTTAGCATGAAGTAACTTTGTGAAGAGCATCTTAACTAATGAACTGAGTATTTCAGCCAACAAAGACTGGTGTCAGATTTCCTAACAATCTGTAACGAGTGCCAAAGATCTACAAATGACAGCCGGGACCAACGGCTTAACGTACTTTCCAAGGCACGGTGGAGTCCAGCCGGTCGGTTCTGTAAACATATCGAAGTGAAGGCTTGGGTGAAGTGATCACGGAGTAAGCTGTCAATCCATACAATCAAGATGTTACGTGATCACGGAGTGAGCTGTCATTCCATCTTGATTATATGGATTGACAGCTCACCTCGTGATCACTTCACCCAAACCTTAACTTCCATATGTTTACAGAACCGACCGGCAGGTATGTTAAGATAGTCACACATCCACAGACTGACTTCAGTGTTGCTTAACCTTGAAGATCGACCCGTGCGGCTGTTATGACATAGCCATTAGCCACGAAGTAAATATTGCTTTAAAAGATAAAGAGGTTCCTGATGAAAAGAGTCTAGTACCAGGATCTCATAGACCCTAAGGATGTAGTAAAGGGCAAGTGCAATTCAGCAAAAAATATGCTCAGTCAGTCGTGTCACTCATTTCAGTAGATATTATCTAGCTAATGAACTGAGTATGTCAGCCATCCGTCACGTGACGTCACAGCGATGCATCGGGTCTACGTCAGTGCGTACCGTAGCGTGCCAATGTCATTTGTATACTGGGTGAGTTATATTTAGCATCAACATCATAATTTTTGTAAAAAATTAAGTAGGTTCATATGTTGTTTAACTAATTTAACGAACTGAGCACTTTTTTGTGGACGGAATATCATCGAATGACTTCTCTCTCTCTGGGAGCGGGAGGGAGTGTCAGGCTCTGACTAAAACACGTCCGTGTTCCTTTCCAACCACAAAAAAAACCCGCCAAGTGCGTGTCGAACCACGCACAGTGTAGGGTTCCGTAGTTACGCATGTCCTAAATCATACCAGAAAAATAGTAAAATGTACTTAACTATTATTAGATCACAAAGTTATAAATGCACTTGGTTTTAAATAATTTTCTATGGAATTTGTACGAAATTTTCCTTCTCCAACCACATTTCATAAGTTGGTCGACTAATACTCGTTAACTTGTAAATCTTATTTAGCTATCATAGTTTTCCTTTTAAATTCGTTATATATGCTACTACTAAGATTTTTTTACGTCTCCATAAACAACCGTTTAGCCGGCAGAGGGGGACACTTGACTCTAATAAAAATTAGCACTTTAAAGCTTAATATTTCGATAGATCCTTGGATGAAAAATGGTTATTAGCAAGCCCTTAATATTTTTAAACTACCTATCCACAACACGGGATAAACGATAAAAAAATCATAAATCTTTCTAGCGCTTGCACGCGTCTCTGAGCTAAACCGCGGACAGACAGACAGACAGATGGACATGGCGAAACTATAAAGGTACCTTGTTGACTACGGAACCCTAAAAAAGGCTGTTTCTTTTGCGTGCCAGGAACGCGGTATCTCTTTCTAATAATTGCGCAACCCTGGTGAATGAACTAAGCCCTATTGACCTGAAAATGCTCATTTTAACTAAGAAAAACTATCGGTCGAATGTTCCGATTGTCACCTGTCGCCTGTGTCGGTTTAATTCAATAGGCCCCTGTATGTCACTTGTCAGCGAAGCGTAATGTCACAGTTGACAGCTATGCATCGCTTCTACGTCAGTGCGTACCGCAGCGTGCCAATGTGGCGCATGTCATGTGTATACAGGATGATTTAAATTTAGTATCTATGAAATAGAGTGGAATGCTTGACGTAGTGGATAAACGGTTAGCTTTTGCGCTTGAATACATATTTATATACCCTACATATAGATTATAGACGTATCATACTCATACATCCAGATACACCCGCTAGCAAGAAAGCATTTGTATATTGTTAGATTTCTATCCACAAGCGCTAGTGGTTACTTGCTTTATACATCCGTTGTAGATATGAATAATAGATTAGTAATTATTTATAGGTATTTAAGTTTATGAAATTGTTTTGTACAATTAGTAAATGATATTGATTAAACTAGAAGGTTTATTGACAGTTAATTTATAAACAATAATATTTAAGTTAGTCAATTGATGACACATACTGTTTACTTTGCACTGATTGGTCGATCGGTCGGCTGAGTGTTCACTAACGTTGTAGTGGGGAACATTCAGCTGGTGACAGACAACAGGTTTTATGCAGAAGCAGTCTGTTTTAAGGCGTTGAATAGCAAACGTATCCAACTAATCTGTGCTTTGGTCGTATTTTAAATTGATTGTTATCGGAAGATTTTTAAGTACGAAGCTGTGTTGAACAAGGTTAATAAAATATTTACAAAATTGAGCTTGCAGTGTATGATTTGATCACACTTATAGAAACAAGAGAGACTGTGCAGTTAACGTATTCTTCCACCGTTTCACCGTTTGACGCGCCCTTTGTGGTTAACTACTGTAAACTATATAGAACTTTAGCAAGTGAGATGAACTCATCTCGATGTATGTGTTAAATGCTTATACAACTGTTTTAGCGAGACCATTGGCTAAGCAGATTATCCTTCCGCTTAATGGAAAAATTAATGGAAAAATTCCAATTCATACTGTCACCCCCTGTATCATCCGGCATCTAATAATACCGCACTGATGTGGTGCAACGGTCGCAGTCTGTACGCTCAGTCATTGACATTAATTACTTAGCCTACATTATTATGATTTTATGAGGGCCTGGTACTTCGAAGATAAACTAATGTTAAATTAGTCCAGGTTCTTTTACAGACGGTTTCAAAAACGTATCTATCTTTGACCAACTGTCAAATTAGCTACCAACAGTAGCTGAAACGTCATGTTTATCTTTAAAACATATTATTAGATATGTTATTGAGACCGTCCGTTAGCCTATAATTACACTAGTCAACAAGATTTTGTCACAAGGAATTTGCTTACTAATTGCGAATTACCTACCTTATTCCAAAATTATATTTATTTTGTTTTGATCAGGTCTAGTTTTTGTGTTACAGCTACTACCAGTAACATCATTTTTCCTTAAGCTTGTAAATTCCGATTTTTTTATTTTTCAATAAAGTAGCTGTTATTTCAGTTTACTGAGTTATTTTATGCTTATATAATGTACAAAAGTGTTCAAATGATTCTGTCAAGTTTCTTTATATTTATGGTGAAATTATTTTTATAACTCAAAAAAGAAATTCTGCCCAACACATTTAAAAAACAAAACGTGAACTTTATTTTGGCATTTTTTAATATAAAAGGATAGTTGAGTATACTGACGTGTCATCTGCTACACAACTAATCCTTTAATATAATAACGTGCCTGTATTAGAATCACCTGAAAACTTCACTTTTCATCTCAAAGCACCACTTCAAAATCAGATGACAGGAAAACTGTTCGTGTCTCAATAATTCTAATTTCAGTTCTATGATACTTAAGCATGTTCTTAACATAATTAGTTAAAAAATATCTTGTGACACACAAAAAGTGTTTTTTGTTGACCAGTGTTATTATGAAGAGTTTGATACGCTTAGATGTTATGAGAGCCTGGTACTTTAAAGATAAACTAATGTTAGATTAGTACAGGTTTCTTCAACTATGGACCAGTTTTTCAATGGTCTGCTAATATACCTTTAACTAAAAAATAAACAACATTACCCTCCTTTTGGGCGCAGTCGGGTAAAAAGACTCAACTCAACTTTGAGTTAAGCTCACCTTTGTAGGTACGTTTTTGTTATCACTGTGCTACAAGTAGTTTTTGTGTAAAAAGTAGCTCAATCATACTTGTGCAAACATTGGCGCAAAAACTGCTGTGTGTTAGCCATTTAATTTTGTACGGTATACCGTTTTGCCGTCTTGGGTCATTTACATTAGGTCATTTTGACCGATTCGGTTGCAGCCCGTATTCGGTCCCAGACCGTTTTCGAGGTCTGTCCNCGTATTCGGTCCCAGACCGTTTTCGAGGTCTGTCCATGATTCAATCATATCACGAGATTCAAGATTCACCATTTCCAATCGATTCGGTTAAACCGAATGTGGTCGCCGCATTCGTGACTGACTTAATGTAAACGCGCCTTAACGCACATGTTCGCTTGCATAAACAAGAATTAGTGTAAATAAGATTGAGCGTGTAGCCGAACCTTTATATCGTTTGAATTTCGAAGTGCCACATTTAAGGCCAGAATCCGCAATGCAATGATGATAATGAAAACAAATGAGTTCGCTATAGAATGTGCAGTCATTAGAATTAGATTCAAAGTGAACTTCATAAAATAGCTCTACCAGCCGCCATTGGATTTTAATGGACCTTCATAGTTTAGTATCCGAAGTTTTTGTCTGAATAAGTAAGAAACCTCTACAGGTTCAAGTTACGGTGTTCAGGAAGAATCGCCAAGTTAATTATTTATGTAAATTGTTCCTTTTGGGATAAACTTGCGTAAAAGTTTGTGCGTTTTCGGTTTCGCTAAATACTTTTATAGAGGGAATTAATACTACGAATGCTTTTGAAAAGAAACAGGATTCTTTCAAATTTTTCGGTTAATGTTTTGAAAAGTTGAAAAAACAAGTTTTATTTAAATGTTTTTTAATACGTGTTTTTGCATATTCCTTTGTACAAAATACACATTTTGCATATTCCTTGCCATCTCTTTTTATTATTTGACAATGATCCCAAACACAACTTTTATTGCGAGACATTATGAGGTAGGTACGGGACTCACCAGAGAATGGGCTGCAGCATTCTACACTGCGATCGCCAACTCGACTGCCAAGCGTGGCGATTATGGCAACCCCACCCCATTTGGGGGAGGCCTATGTCCAGCAGTGGACGTCTTTCGGCTGATATGATGATCATGATGATTATGAGATAAACAATATCACACAACGCACAATTGCACTATTTAGATTCGATATTTAAGATAAAAACTGCAACGGAACTAACACGTAAATTGATAAAACTGCATAATATGCAACTGACAGCTAGAATACTAGATGCACAACAGTGGTTGGTTTTTGTTTATTCTACCCTCCATTTTATTAGTACGCATTGTTATGGAAATTCATAGGTAAAGCATAGAATTGTAACTAAGAAGCGAAATTTGTACGGCAACAAAAAGAACCACAACGCCATCTACGACGAACTAACAACGAAATCCTGCATCGCGCAAGCAAAGATCTCCGTGCGATTTGAACACATACAAGAGTCCGAATATCAACTATTGGGCAGTTGCCTACCAGACACAATAACTGTCTCGTCGGAGGATCCTCCCACTTTTCAGTGGAGGTATGCGGGCCTTTACTCTCTGTACCGCATACCTCTATAGAATATCCTAAGTTAAATATCAACATATCGCACC
>NDFZ01002215.1:3173-17038 GCA_002192655.3 Mamestra configurata
ACTTGCAGCTTCATACCCAGATCCACCTCCGTGAGGCCAAGCCCTATCGCTGTACGCAGTGTCCGAAAGCCTTCGCCAACTCCTCGTACCTGGCACAGCACTCCCGCATCCACCTGGGCATCAAGCCCTACCGCTGCGAGATCTGCCAGAGGAAGTTCACCCAGCTGTCGCATCTCCAACAGCACATCCGAACACACACCGGAGATAAGCCCTATCGCTGCACCCAAATTGGATGTACCAAAGCCTTCTCCCAGCTCTCTAACCTCCAAAGCCACAGCCGCTGCCACCAGACAGACAAGCCCTTCAAATGCAACTCCTGCTACAAGTGCTTCACCCACGAGAAGGACCTCCTCGAGCACATCCCTAAACACAAAGAATCCAAGCACCTAAAGACTCATATATGTCAATATTGTGGCAAGAGCTATACGCAGGAGACGTACTTAAGTAAGCACATGAATAAACACGCAGAGAGAGCCGATAAGCGGCCGCCGATTTCTGCTTTAGGATTGAGTGGCTTGAATAGATCCTTGGGAGCAGCCGCGCCGACAGCTGCGCCTTTTGGTGATCATCCCTACTGGCCGAAAGTTAGCCCTGATTCAGCGGCGCACATGTCTGATGAAGGAGGTTACCATCAGCAGCGAGAAGCGGAGGAGCATCATGAGCAGCAGCTGCAGCAGCAGCGAGCTCTGTTCGCCCAGCATGAGAGCCAGGACGACCGCATTCAGCCCCCAGTGTCGTCAGCAGCGAACTCGGCGTTTACTCCCATCAACTCGATGGCTCCTCACCTCAACGGACTGTCGCACCATAGCGCACTCCCCACACGGCCGTATCTCTACGATCCCCTGCACTTCCAGCAAGGCAAGCAGCAGCCCAACTCCTTCCCCAACCAGCTGATTTCGCTGCATCAGATCAGGAATTACGCTCACCAACCCTCGGCTCTCCTGCCCGCGGAGCACATCCTCCCCCATGCATTATCGCACAAGGATAAGCAGTAACTTACCGTAGGTACACTCACTATAGTATGTACTTATGATGGTATTACTAGTTGTATAATTAACGAAATATTAAAAAAAATTTAGAATCTCGCTCTCGAAGACAGTGGTATTACGGTTTTATCGTTAGAGAAACAAATTCATGTTTTTAGAAATAAAATTGTATGGATACTCGAAATTTTGTGAGTAGATAACAAGATTATATGGGTATGAATGTGATTTCGGATTTATTTTCCAATTTTACGGATTATTGATTAGTTTTTATTTTACGGTTTATTCGTTACAACCCAGTTGATCCGGGGGTTTGATCGTCAATTATGGTTGAGAGCAATTATTATTATTATTATTTAGATTGCTGAATTGGTTTGGAGAAGAAAAGACTTGAGAAATCACGATTCGTATTGAATTGAATTTTTATAGTTGTGATATGGGTATAGATATTAAATATTTTATCTAAAGCTATAATATGTTACATTTTTATGCTTTTGATGTTATTTTATTGGTTGGTCTTTGTTCAAATTTTTTCAGCACTTTACAAATTATCGATCAAACATTCGTAACAACTCGGACGCATGTTATTTTTCACTTAGTAAAAGAAAACTAATCTCTAACTCGGACAAAACCCTAGCGGAATCATATTCTATATCTTTTTATATTTTCCTTTTTCTGCAATTAATGCATAATAATGTTTTATCGATGCATAATCTGGACCCAGTGAATTTTATTTGTACATTAATAAGTAGAAAATTTATAATTTTACATTATAATAATGTTAAATACATTTTAAAAGTAACGAACAAATCATGTCTCAAGTTTTAGATGTTTTCAAATTAAAGATTTTATGTGACATTATTTTTTAGAGTGAGATTGCATTGGTATTCTACTTGGATACAATTTATTCACAATTAAAATAAGTTATAAAACATATTTCAATCAAAAAGTTCCTGATAAACACAAGTATTTGTATTGATACAAGTGGCTTGAACAACTTGAACAATATTTTATCACAAGTTCTTCACTTCTCATTTCTGTTGCATTTTTATTGTATTCATTAAGAATAATAGATCTCTCAAATCATCACATTTGCACTCAGTTCCTATTTAGCTCATACTATGTATTTTTTTAGCTTTATCTATCGTACAACTATCATTTTTAGTATTTTTCTTTTTTCCAAAAATTTAGAAAATGTATTCTTCCTGTTTTTTAAAATGTTTTAACGAACAAAAAATTAAGTTAATTATTACTAAGCCGTCACGGGTCGAATATATTTTCTAATGTTAAAAAAAATATTTCCCATGTGTATAATACATTTATGAGTGGCCAAAATCGCTTCTTACGTCACACAATGAAAGGTGCACTTTTTGTAAATATTTTGTAAATACGAATACGATTTTTTGAGAAAAAAATCCTTGAAATTTATTGAAGAAAACGTTTTTTTGTTTAATTTACGATATCTAAAAGTGCTTATGCTCAATTATATTAGCCTTAAGAACTCAGGGGTAGAGGCGTACATCGGAATTGTATAGTATTCCTATTTTCCGTACTTAATAGGCCCTTCGTACATCGATTTTTTAGACTAGTTTCAAGTATACGAACACGGAACCTGTTGATTTGTTTTAATTTTTCGAACGAATCAGCGTTAGTAGGTAAAATTAATAAAAAAATGTGATAGGAGATGGAATGGGAAAGAGTGACTATTTTTGGAGGAATGTCTATTTTCCTTCTAAATTAATTTGCTATTGATCTTTTAGTTATAAAAAAAAATGTTAGGTTGTGGTTATTCGTTAGGGGTCCGCGGGGCGAGATGGCCGTCTGTCTGTCACAAATTAGCCAAATCTTTATTTTTTCTTGTACAAATATGTTTTTTCTTTAATGTTAAATAACGGCAATAAGTATTTCTTCCGATCGTTTGTTTTTAAATAAGCACTATTGTATATTAACTGTATCATGACATTGAGCCAAGAGTTATGATATACCCAATTTTTTTCGAACTTTGGATTTAAGGGAATAAAAATCGCCAATATCTCTCTATTGTAAGTAGACATGTGATATTGTAATTTGATTTTTTTAAGTTAAGTGTAAACTTATTATTATGAATACGATATTTTTGTAAGTAATTTTTTTTTTCGTTTTACGTTAGTTTTCGCTTTTTCTAGCGTTCTCATTTTAAGATTTATAGATGAAAATGAACGAAAATCATTTTTTGTTACTTAAAATTGATTAAAAAATAATTAAAACTATGCCAAGAATTATACCTGTGTCTTTTATTTTTTTATGAATCCTCCTAAAAACTATGGCAGACATACTGCCTACTAAAATATTTAGTCCATAATCTGTTCATGGGACTGGGCGGGTCACACCAGCCGCATGCATAGTGACCGCTGGGCAAAAGTCTCCACGTAATGGGTGCCAGAGGATGGAGGCGTCGCTGAGGCCGGCCCAGAAAGCGGTGGCGAGATGATTTGGAAGCACACCGCGAAAGCTGGTTCGAGGTGGCGCAAGAAAAGAATGTCTGGAAGGATATGGGGGAGGCATTTACCCAGCAGTGGGACACAATAGGCTAAGGAAAAAAATATATATATGTTTAGAAAAAAAAATAACTGCACAACGATTCTTGAAAATTGGAATTTCTACGTAGAAGTTCAGTCAAGTGCGATAGCATATGTTTTACATAATAAATTTTTTATCATGGGTTCGACTCCCAAACCTGCAAAAACATAAAGAAATCCATACTATAGATACTAACTATTATAAATGCGAAAGTGTGTCTGTCTGTCTGTCTGTTACCTCTTCACACTTAAACCGTTGAGCCGATTTAGATGAAATTTGGTATAGAAATCGATTAGACCTTGGAGAAGAACATGGCTAAATTTTGTCGCGAGAAATGGTTGAAATAGGGGATGAAAACAAATAAACATATTATGATCAAGCGTTTTTGAATAATCAGTATCTTAAAACCAAAAATGGCTGCTCAAAATAACTATTTCACGCGGAGGAGGTCGCGGGCCAAAGCTAGTATAAAATATAGAAAAGATGAAATATGAGTTTTCTTGGACATTGAAAACCTTATGTTACTCGTACACCAGTAATCTCGTACTTCCGCGAGATGAAGATACTGAAAAAATTTTTTTTTAGTAAATATTATTTACTAGCATCAGCCCGCCACTTCGTAAGAACTACCGTGTTACCCAGTTAATAGGTTGTGGAAGTCTGGTAGGCTGCCACTCCACGAAAAATACTGGTATTCAGCTGAATCTGGTTTGACTGAAAGCCGTTATTATAGATATTATTATTAATGCGTCGTCCACAGGCCAGTGCTGCCATTTTAGCGCTTTCGGCGCTAGATCTAGCGCTTTTTTGCTATGTTCAGCGGGCACTTGATAATTTTAGCGCCTAACGGATAATTTAGCGCTTTCTTAATTTTTAATATGGCAGCTCTATTTGTTCCGTGGAGAATAAAATTATTGTCTATGTTCAATTTTGTGCTCTATGCCAGCTGGGTTTTAATATGGCAATAGAGCACGGGGAATCCCATGAACATTAAGTACGGTTTGTTTCATGTTTGGTTGATTGATTTTGCTTCTTTCATTTTCTCTTCTAAATTTTATTATTGTAATAAAAAGTTGTTTTTCACTACAATCACTTCGTATTTTATTTTANTGAACGTACGACAACGTGAAAATAAAACTATTTGCCAAAGACAAGCAAACAAAATAACTTTGGCAAATACAGAAACATTCTGTCCGTCGATTGTCGAACAATTTTTGTAAAATATCGATAGAAAAATTGTAGAAATATTTAGTAAAAAAATCAGTCTGACAAACATAAAAATTAGACCTAAAATACGACATGACTTAGATTTTAGTAAAAAAATAAGTGTTACTGGAGTTACACAAATACGCCTACCACTTCTAAATAAGCAACTAAAAAAACGAAAAATAACTCCCTTTCTAAAAAACAAAAAAGAAATACTACAAAACAACAAAAACACAACAATCTATCGACATTACGTTCAAGTGACATGACAATTCGACACCGTTGTCGCAGAACAAACAAACAAATAATTTCTGTGTTTTTACGTATATCTTACTTTGTTAGAACTTCTGAAAAAATGCCTTAATATAATAGGAAATTGCGATGACAATTCGATGAATTTAAATAAATTACAAAATAATAAAGGATCAAGAAAAACACAGTATGGATAGTGAAAAGGTTTGGTTTGACTACTCCGTGAAAATTCTATCATTTTGATCTTGAATTTTGGTGACTCCATTTTTTAATTGATTAATTGGTCGAAGTAAAATCTAGAAATACAGCCCCAGTCAATGCATATGGACTCATCAGGGTCCAAAATGGGGAAAATCAGTAGATAGTAAAGAGACACTTTGATTTGGTGTAAGTTGAAATCGATTTTAATCCACCGTTTGATATTAATTCTAAAATATGAGTCACCACATCACAAGACGAAAATGAAAATATAGACACGGCGCATAAGAGATCAAATAATGAAGATGTATACAGAAACCTTTTCGTTATCCTGTAGCATAATCAAGCTTTTTTGATGACAAAATATAGAAAACTTAAAACATACTTAGATACATCCTAGAATCAGCAACTAATAATGTAGACTTCACAATTATTAATAATATGTCTGTCTTTATTGCTTATAGTCCATGTTTTGATTGGTTATATTAGTACCAGAGTATTTTAACAAAAGTTAGTTAAAAACATAATCATTTTAGATGCCAAATTCAAGTCTATATCCAAATATGTTTTAAGGAAAATAATAATAATTAAAAACTATATAATAATGATTGCGCATACAGATTCAAATTTAATTAAAACATCTATCTAAGAAGTAATTTAGCTATGAATAGGTTGATAAATTCTAAGTTTTTGACTAGATAAAAAATGCACTAGAAAATAATCTAACCGAATTTTAGAACTCCAATATATCAAAAAAGAACTGCTAAAAATAATTCTGTATGCGCTTTTATCCTCCTTTTATGCCTTAGACCTCAACTTTGTAGGGTGATCCGGGAATATGGTCATCTCCCCACTTGACGATGACGATGTAGTCTCCCCTGTCTCTGACAACGTACCAGCACTCATAGTTGTTCTTACCTTTGTGCTTGAGCTGGACCTCATCACAGGGACCCTTCGGTCCGTAGATGCCTACGTAGCAGATGTTGTTACCTGGAGGGAGACAGGAGATTTTAGAAGGATTGAAAATGAGAAGAATCGATGTAAGAATTTGGCGATCAAAATGGATAAGTAACTGACATTTTTCATAATCATGTTGTAAATGGTGAGTCAGAAATTATGCCTAATGGAAGAGAACAAACTTAAGTTAGAATTTGCAGCTCAACGCTCTGCCTTCATACATCGGGCCTTCTTAAATATGTAATTTAGGCTGTAATTTGTTTTAGTATAATTGGAATCAACATGCATATATTTCCGGCTACCGGCTAACGGCCACACAGAGGTGTACTATCAGTATACCCACATAACAATATTGATTTGTAAAGAGTGGAAGCTGCAGGCCAGTCACGGCAATTCAGATTAAATTCTACACGTATTTAAATAAACTCCTTTTCCATGTTTAATCAAAGCCTAATAGTGATTATTCTAAAATACCCAAATAAAAGATTTCATCTCCATAATAACTTACCAGCATCGCCGGCATGAACCGTAAACTGGTTGTGTTTGTTGAGATACGCCTTTTTCAGTCCCATTCCCTTGCTGGTGACCTTGGTTGCGTCTGACTTGAAGTTCGGCAGCACTGGACCCTGCTTCTGCATGGACTTGGCCACTTTCTGGACGGTCTCCACTGTTACTGATGACGTTTCTTGCGCTCCTACTTCGGCGAGGTTTGCACCTGCGGAAAATATTTATGGGTAAGTGGTGGTGACTGCGAGGCATCCAAAGACTGGAAGAAGAATTGTTGGTCGTCCGTCGGCTAGGTAGGCAGTTCACATTGCTGAACCTAGATGAAGCAAGTACAGGATCATGGGGATTGGCACAAGAAAAAAGAGGTCTATGGTCAGCAGTACGTGGAGTCGGACTAAGGGTGATGCTGATCATGAAATATTTCTGGCATAGGACGCTGTCAGGCTAGGTGCAGCGACGATCTTTGCAGAGTTGCTGGTAGCGGTTGAATGAGAGTTGCTGAGAATTAAAATGGATGGCCTACGATTGGAGAGGCCTAAGTCCCGCAGTGGGAAGCTGTAGGCCGATGATGCTGACAATGAAATAACTAGTTCTCTTGAGGATGCTTTTGAAACATAATTAGGTAAGGAGCTTAACATAATAGTTGTTGAACATTCTATAAGATATTTCGTTATTACTACTAAAAATCTTATTGAAAGTTAAAAAAAATACCCAAGGTCCAATACCTTCGTCTTCTTCTTAGCGTGTCGGTGGCAGATACAATTATCAAATTTTATGCTTGGCCCAGTACTCAGCAACGGCAACACCGGTCGCTGACGCAGTCACAAGGTCTTCACATGTATAGGTGACAGGGCATGCGGCGCAAGACAAGAGGTGAGCCATAGACTACGGAGTGACACCACACAAACACTGAAGATCGGAGCCATCCGAGAACCACCACTCGAGGAGGTTATCTATAGTGCGACCGACCTGGGTGCGGAGTCTCTTTAGGAGTTTCCAGGTCGGCCACGGCAGCGCATTTCAAGGTGGGAGGTTCTCCGAAGGCCCGATGAAATCAGGAGGTTTGAGCTTCTCTCGCTAAAGCTCACATCTTTCCGAAGAGGTGTTGCCGGTAGATGGACTCACGCATCCAAGAAAACTTAGCTAGAGTTTTTTTTTCGTTATGAGCTAACTGCTGAACTCGATCGCGTCCATTAGAAAGTGATGGACGTGATCTACAGTGGAAAAACCCGGAAGATTGCTTTGAAGGCTGAGGGGCGTAGTAGTTGTTTTCCCTTTGTAAAACGCTTTAAAATAAACGTACCAGTAGCTTCAATCTTGAATGGTGAGCCGACAATGTGTGCACCGTTGTACTTTATGCTCATGTAGTAGAAGCCAGGAGCCAAAGGCGTGTAACGCACCTGAAAACAGAAATTACTAAGAACGATGCCACTGTAAACGTGTCGGCGCCAGATAAATCTGCAATAAAGGACATTGACCTTTACCCTACTACATCTTGATAGGTACCAAAAAACTAAATTAGGAATTATTTATCACTAAAGGATTACGATAGATGTTGATTCAGGACTGCTTTATGTCTTAATATCCGTTTTTGAAATAAAAATGACAGTAAATGTAGGTGGGTTAGTGACCGTTCTTGCAAACTTATATGGCGCCTACCATATGCCCAAACTTTATAAGGGTAAACTATCGACTCGACTAAAAGAAAAATAAATTTTAAATATATAAGGCGATATTACTATGAGAACTTAAAAAAATAATGTAATATCATAATCAAAAGTAGTTTATTCAAATTAGGCTGAGAGCCAACAGTTTGATAATAAGTTTTACATGAAGACAGAACAAACTCCTCAGCAACATATCAACTGTCCGGTACAGTTAACGACAAAATGCGATGCGCATCTAAAAGTTCCAAAAGTCTTCATTCAACACCTTAAAACAACAAAAGTCACTGAATAGCTTTGACTCCGAAATTCGGTGAAATTGTAAACTATTTTTTTCTTAATAAGACACGGATGTATTGGAAACTATTGAATTTGGATGGGATTTATTGTATACAATACGATTTTTTCATAAAATATCGGGATCGGAGTATGCAATTTTCCAGTGACATACATGTTTTTTATAACGTTACCCCATACTAGGAATTTCTCCTGTATCGTGGGTGCATTTACAAACATACACAAACAGCCAGACCCGGAACAACTACCTGTAAGCCAGAGAGATTCAAATCCTGAATGAGAAATAATCTTTACCTTGTATCCCTCGTCCACGTCCGTGCAGTCCATGGCGACCCTGGAAGGTCCGTCCACAGTAACAGCCAGTTGACCCACACCGGCGTTGCATGTGTCGATGATGAGGTCCGTTTTCACACCTAAGAAAGAAAGAGTTGGTGTAATAGAAAAGGTTTGAAGAATTCCGTACAGTATTACAGAAGTACTTTAACAACTATCAATGTACAACGTGTAACAGAATAAACGCAATACCTTTTAAGGGGTCATTGTACTCATCATGATGAACAACTTTTACTGTGGGACCAACGATGAAATCGCGAAAAAAATCGACTCCCCCATACATTTCTGTGCGTATTACGACAAAATGTACTGAAAAACAGATTTTTTTTCTCGATTTCGGGGTTGATCTCATAGTAAAAGAAGTCCATAATGAGCAGTACAATGACCCCTTAAGAGGTATTGCGTTTATTCTGTTACACATTGTATATAAAACTCTTGCGTTAGTGGTGACTGACAGACAACGCACAGCCGAAACTACTAGTTGTAGAAAGCTTAAATTTGGCATGTAGGTTCCTTGGGGAGTGTAAGGGAGTTCAAAGAGAGAATTTCCCGAAATTCCTACGGGAACTGGAAAAAACGGGATATGCGCGTACGACGTCGTGAGCAAAAGCTAGTTATACAAATAATTCTTGAATAAATAAATCCTTCTAACTAGGTGATAATGGGTATTTGAGGCATCTTCTGAATAGCCTGTACCTAACCAGGTTGAGGTCAGCCTGCAAACTAACCCTATGCAACGTTTTAAATCCAGTGTCTGCCTTCCACAAGCTAGCTAATGGGTAAAACTAAACCCTTTTTAAACGGGGTAAAGTCGTCATCATTGAAAATTAAAATAACATTCCACTGCCTGATGGGTTTTAGCGTTTTCAATGTTAAAATGTTGACTCCGTAGTCATCGATCCAGTTGTGTGATCAGCAGCCCTCTATGACGTGCTAATGCCATCCAATTCCAATATCTAGCTCCGTTTCTCTCTTAGAGCGGAATCGTTTTAAGACTTCATAGAAGGGCCCCAGATCCGGAGGAGCTCGTGGCTAAATAATAACAGCCGTACGGGTTGATCTTCAAGGTTAAGCAACGCTTGCCGAGGTTGGTCTGTGGATGGATGACCATCTTAACATACCGAGACTCCTCCGTGCCTCTGAAAGCAAGTTAAGCCGTTGGTTCCGACTGTCATTTGCAGATCTTTGGCAGTCGTTACAGATAGTCAGAAGCCAGATAATCTGACACCAGTCTTGCCAAGGAGTACCGTGTTACCCAGTTAATGGGTTGTGGAGGTCTGGTAGGTAGCCGCTCCACGTAAAACACTGGTCAGCTGAATCCGGTTTGACTGGAAGTTGACCCCAATATAGTTGGGAAAACGCTAGGCAGATGAGTACCCTGATCACTCATGTGAACTAAAATTGTTCTGTACAAAAAGCATTACTCCATGTTTTGTGACTTACCAGTCTTAACTGCTCCCAGTCCAGGTCCGTGAGCGTGTACTGCCGCGGGGTCGGCGTCGTCCTTTCCGACCTAGACGAACGACATAAGATTAATATCCAATTGAAAATATTAAGTCAAATGACTTTTGACGACTTTTGTAAATATTTTTGCCGTTAGCAAATGTTGTACACCATTTCCCGTGGGTGTCTTTAGAGGCGACTAAGGATCTCACCAGAGAATGAGAAGGCAAACCCGCCTGCCTAGCGTAGCGGTCATGGCAAACCGGGGTCCCCTTTGAGGGAGACCTATGTCCAGCAATGGACGTCTTTTGGCTGATATGATGATGAACCAAGGTTGCAAAAGGTGATCCATCCATTCTAATATTGTAAATTGGATAGTAACTCTCTTCGTCTGACTTTTTTTCATCTTAACTACTTAACAGATTTTGATGAAACATAGAACATAGATGGGTCTATCCATATCCAAAAAATATGTCCTGAATAAGGACACAAGAAGTTCTGAATTTCCCGCATTTGTTTTGATTAACTTTAAATAGTTGCACGGATTGTTTGAACCACCACAATATAATATTTGTGACAGTTTCTGCCTGTCTGTGTATTATATCTTTTCTATATTCTTTTCTCTATTCTTCATCTTGAGTCGTTACGTTAAGGATGGGTAGTGCCATCTATGATACCGAACGGGAACTATCAATTCAATGTATGGCACGTATGAGGTACGAAGCGCTGATATCATGTCGCCTGAGATTTTTTTTTCTAACACTGTAAAGGTTATGGTGAAAGTAAAATTTTATTTCAGCCAGGTTTTTTTTGGTAAAATTCTGTTTATGGTTTATAAAACACGAATTCCCCTAAAATCAACATAGTTTACTTAGCTATTTCCACACTTAATTGCATACCTTAATCCTCAGCGGAGAAGCAGGAATATGGACTCCGTTAAACTTGACGTTGATGTTGTGGACTCCGTTCTCCCTGGGCATGAACCTGATGCTGTACTGGTCCCCGTCGATGTTCTGGATGAAGCAATCGTCGGTCTTGCCCGATGGAGAGATTACCTGGATAGTGGGTAATAACAATAAGTATGATTTTGAAGAAAATTTATAAAAAATTGCATATCTAATAATCTTCAGAAAATTAAACTGTTACCAGAAAACCATCTGTGAGTAACTCTCCTAAGGCTGGTACTAGAGTGAAATACTCAATCTTGACAACGTTTGACCACGACAATAATGCCTAAAGTTCGAAAAACAGCTAGGGATAAATTTTCAATATGAAGCGAATTGGCGCTTAAACGAACGTTGCAGTGATAAAAATATTCCGCGATGTATAAGATACATATATTATTAGTTCTATCCTACTTCTGTTATACTTAAACTCGAAAGTTTGCAAGAATGGATGGATGTGTGTTACTCTCACGCTAAAAGTTAGAAACGAATCGTAATGAATTGCTTTTTCGTCAGAATATCACATAAGCTATAATTTCCAAAAGGGGGAAAACACTAATCACATGCGAGCAGAGCCGAGGGCAGCGGCTAGTACTAACATTAAATCATAGAGTACATGATACTTTCTAGATTTCATTTCTTTTTTATCGTATATCGTATGACATAAAAAAATCCTTAAAAATAACTGCCCATTTTTTCCACTATCCTCTCCCCCAAGACGGCAAACTTTCGCAACCCCATATTAATTTTTATGGCACAACTTGGCATAACTTGGCACAATATTCATCGTAGCACACTGTTATAAAATATTAGCGTGAAAATGATTTATTTCGACACAACCCGGTCACGTGCGGTCAGTCCGTTTTATTACATTTTTTTGGCCTCAAAATGTGGGGTTAGGCACACTGTGCGAGAATATATTGCTTTAGTTATGTTTGGTGGTAAAAATTACTTCACTTTAGACCTTTGTATTTATGGAAGTAATAATCTAGAGCAGGAGTCAGGGTGCCTAAAATGGCTTCTAATGAGAGGGAACTCTAAATTAGTATTCTAGCAAATGTTAAACTTGCAATTTTATTAATTGCGCATTAGACTGCGCTGGTTGTATTGATAATTATTATTTCTCACTGTTTTGGTTTTCAACGACAACTTTTAGAACAAACATTCGATTACTAGTACTTTTACTACTATTTTTATTTTATTCTTCGGGAAAACAAACAATTACACATTAAGAATTACAAAAAGATATGATACAGAAATTATACTAATGACAATGAGACAATTAACTAAAAAAATGCAAACAATAAAAAAAGTTAAGGAAGTAGGCAGCCATTATAAAAGAATGGCAGCTTTGTCCTATCACTTCACATAACAAATCCAAACACACAGCGCCAAATCTCAGCTTTACCAAAAAAAATGCGCACACCCCTAAACGTAGAATAAACTCACGTATGATACCCACAGCCCAGTGGTCCATCGATCATAAATCTTGTACAGCCGGACATGGCCGATCGTCATGTTCTCACGATAAATCAAACTGACCCAGGGGTAGCTTTCAAGATAGTATATTAGAAGACATTGTCTAGTACAGTTCGTACATTTTTAAATAGTGTTAAGGGAGTGTGTGATTTTTGAATATTTGGGTGGCGTTGATCGGTGAAAGGGCGATTTAAATAGGTTCGATTGTTGATCCATAGTTTAAAGTTGAACGCCTTCTTGTCAGTCATAAATAAAATTAACTACATCTAGTTATACATTTGCTTTGAAGCGATGGATTTCGGTTGGTACTGGTTCTCTTATGATTTAAACAAAACACACAACAGTTTGTTAGTGTATGACTATATGCCCTTTTCTAGGATGGGAAATCATCNAATAATAATAATAAAAGTTTATTTCGACCAACATGGATCATAGCACACACATTACACATAATAATTACACATAACAAAATAATAACAAAAACACACATACATAAAAACACGTAAAAATCCAAATATACATATTACTGGTTTCGATTGCTCAGTAAGTGAACCATACAGCAATGGTTCAGGTACTGACAATCGAACCTCTGCGCGAATGCCCTCAGGATGCCGTTGAAACNAAAAAGAGCAATAGATATGACACACATGTGAATATTTCAACTGTCTATCTATACGTTTCATGTGATACAGCCTGCTGACAGACAGATGGACGGATAGCGGAGACTTAGTAAGAGGGTTTGATTGGTTCCCTTCCCTTTTTTTTAAAGCTAGCGCCATCACGTAATCAAAGTTTTTCGTAAGAATAAGCCACAACAACGTCGTCCCCACTTATTTTCATTAAATGTCAATCAATCAAAATCTAATTAGTCCGTCAGATAGATTGCTAAAAAAAATTAGAACACGTATTTTTTTCATTTGTCACGTAAACAAAAAATGAAGACGATACAGTGCGTTGAAAACTCGTGTGACGTCACTTCGCAGTACACTTTTTACTGGAAAGTGACGTTACAAGCCCCCCACTCCTTAGCTTTGAAGCTTCGT
>NDFZ01002216.1:0-17042 GCA_002192655.3 Mamestra configurata
TATCTCTTCCCGGGCGTCTAAACCTTGCTACAGGAAAAAAGACCTTGCGTCATAATAATAGAGATTTAAAACGCGTGTACCGGGTGGCACACAATTGCGCCAGCGCGGCTGGACGGAATTTTATTGCGCACACCGGTGTGCCGGCGGGGCTTGAGAGGTAGAAGGAAACGTTCTGGATCACAAAGGTTGACGATTGTTCAGCAAAAAGTATTTTTTCTAACCAAAATTATGAAGCAGTGTTCAGAATTCTGCATTATGTCTTCCGAGTTAAATGTCTCATTTAAATTGTTGGTTTTTGATGCTGAGTAACGTTAGGCTCTGTTGTTGTTAAATTTGCACCTATTTGTTGCAAACTTGCGGGTGTCAAACATTATTACTTTTGGGTTTTTGCACCTGCATTCATGGTATTCTCAGGTTAGCCTTCTCTTGCTATTCCCAGGTCAACCTTCTCTTGCTATTCATTCTTGCAAGTTGTTCCTTTGAGACGTTTGAACATTCGAGGTCTTGTCTATTCACGTTTTTGTTGAAAAACACTCGAGTCACCACATAACTAGCTTTTTAACTTTAATGTTCTATTATTTCATTCTGCAAACGAAATCTCTTGATGATCAGATAATAACTGATTGATTTTTAATGTTTCACAACGAATCGCTTAAGAGTTTACTAATTAAATGAGTAAATTGGCTACCAGACGAACTTGTTCACTATGCGATCGCAGCGCCATCTCTTTTTTTTTTGGTCTTAAAGTTACTTACTGCGGGAGGGGTGTCCCTACCACATTAGCGTCTGCTTTTCTTTTTCTTGGATGATTTGGGTTCGTTGTCATCTTCATCAGAGTCAAAGTTCCACTTTTGCCATCCTACTCACATACTTATCCATCATGATCGCACTGCACGCTTGATGCGATAACTTCTGGAACTTAGCATAGGCAATGGCGGCATAGTAAAGGTCTGGATAATGCGCGTGATGAAGCTCATGGTGAGATCCGGGGTCTCGAACTGTGCAGTACGGAAGGTCTGGGTCTGTTGCCACTGCTGCTGTCCGCTTTCCCCTCAAATCAATGGCTTGATCTAGTACAGAGGGTATCTCAAATGCTCTGCAGTGCGATTTTATAAAAGCATCTATGTTTTGGACTGCTTTTAATGATGAGTACTCCCATACTAGTTCGACTTGAGAGAGTATAGCACCCTCTGCTCCTGTCTTCACAGGGTCTACTATTACTCTAAGGGCATCATCTACTACTTCCTTTCTCAAGGAGTCTCTTCCCGAGATAATGTTCTGAAAGTTGATACCTATGAGTACAATAGTCTTCCATGATGCAACTGGAACCCTATCTGTACCTGACTGGGATGCTATGACCGCCTTTCATCTCTTCTCGTAAGCAACATGGTTTGGCGGGGTTATGGGGTTTGCCAGTGCCTTAAGACTTGTCAGGGTAAGAGCCAACAAGCCTTGATCTACTTCTTAAGATGTCTTAGGTACTAAGATTTCCGGCACCTCTCGGCACGGCGTGAGGTCATGCTTGTGGTGGTGAAAAGGGCAAGAAAGCTTAATACAGCACAAGGAACAAGGTCCTCAGTGTAAACGGGGGACCCGTTAACGACCTCACCTCCTGCAATGTGACAGTCCCTCCAGTTGTTTTTATACTGAAGGGCTTGTGCTTGTGAACGGCTTACCGTGTATGTTAAGATAACACAAATACTCTTCATTTATAAAATACTTGGAACTGTATAGGGAGTTTATATTAATTATTATATTAATAAATTCATTGGAGAATATAAATTAAGTATCTTCTTATCAAATGCTGAGAGATTTAACAAAAAAAGTTCAAATTTAATTCTGAATACCAAAAAAGAACCCGACTTTCAAGACACAAAAACTTCTCATCATCATCATTCTCTTGGCCTTAACGCAATTTATTTGGGGTCACTACTTATTAGATGCTGAGAGATTTTTTTAAGAAATAAGGCCCAAAATTTAATTCTGAATTCCAAAAACAACTCGACTTTCAAGACAAAAACTTCTTATCATCATCATTCTCCTAGCTTTAACCCAATTTATTTGGGTACGGCACGTGTCTTCGTCCTTTCACACTTCTATTAGTCGTCGNCCCAAAATTTAATTCTGAATTCCAAAAACAACTCGACTTTCAAGACAAAAACTTCTTATCATCATCATTCTCCTGGCTTTAACCCAATTTATTTGGGTACGGCACGTGTCTTCGTCCTTTCACACTTCTATTAGTCGTCGTCTCAGTAACTATGTAGTTGCCTCCTTTCTAGACTTCTTGACACTATTTGTTTGTTGCTATTGTGTTGTCTATGCCGAATAAACGTTTTTTATTCTATTCTATTAAACTGAAATAGCTCTGTTTTGAATTTATCTAGTTTGTTCATTGTTACTCTTTTATTTCTACTCTATCGTTTTCATAATAGATGTATGTGGATTCATAAGATTAGATGGGGGATTCAAGAGATATCGTTGAAACTGAGTAGACTGAACACTGCTGAAGAACATGATTTTTCTTTTTTCGCCTGCTGTTTTTCCTTTTGCCCTGAAAGCTTTTGTTGGACCTCTTGCAGTACCGATAAATACAATTGGATGTTTCCACTGAATCTATTGTTAAGCATCCATGTTGCTTTGAATATGAAAGTTCTTTATTTATTTCTTCTGAACTTTGGGTATTCTATTGTTATTGTATGGTATTGGACCTTGTTTTCATGGAAAATTCATTCAGGTGGCAATTTACGCAATTCCACAGGCTTTCGCCACCGTCTTCAATCATCTAGGGAGATACATTATTCAAGTATATACCATATTTTGTCAATCTCGAGACTAAAATATGCTGTTTTATCCTTGCTGTTTCCCCTAGGTGGCTAACAGTCAAAGTGTACCATGTGGTGATTTAATTTTGCAACGGTACAAAGATTGACATAGGATAATTTCCCTGGAAGACGAATGCTTCGTATTTCTGTTATATTGTGGTAGAAGATTTCTACAAATTCAAAGTTAAGTTACAAGGTAGGTATAGTAGTGTTGATGCTAGGAGAATAATGGTACAGTTGGAATAAAAACACAATCCATCCATATCCATGTTAGTGAGAAAGACATCATAAAGTTTGTTTCCATGTTAGTCTTGACTGGAATCTCTTGACAAATATTTTGTTGTGGGGGATCTTCATTTGATTTCATACGCACGGTTTTCAATTCATTCCTTTTCATGTGGAATTTGAAGATAAAATAGACCAATGTGGATTGACTTCTCCTTTCCAGGCTTCTGACCGCGGCTTCAACCTTATGAAAATAATATTCATTTTTTTTTGCACAGAATCCCAGTCCTTTCTGCAAAATAAGTAACTCATATCTGCCAGTCAAAAGTCCCGCCTAAATTAGCCTGAACATAGAGACAAAAAAAAATTGAAACTCCATTTCGTTGCATCTTCAGTACCTTTTTTTAAGGATGGGAAATCATTAAATGACTTCTTCCGCTCTGAGTGGAGCGAAAAGGCGTGTCAGACTCTTACTGACTAAATCCCATCTGTGTTCCTTCTAAAGCCCTTCGCGTTCCAGGGCCGCGGTAACTCTTTCGAACAAATTCCGCAACTCTGCTCTGGCTCTCTTTGAGACGCGCGTGGAACACAACGCGCCGCCATCAACCCAGGCCTGGTGGTGATCGGACAGCGAGCCACCCAACGCTCGCCGTCCACAGGCCCGCGCGCCTACGTTGGCCGCAGATCGCTCTGCCACTCCCGACGCCCGCGGCGTTTCTTTTGTAGCGGCGGTTGGGGCGTCTTCTTTTGTAGCGTCGATTGGGGCGTCTTCTTTTGTAGCGTTGATTGGGGCGTCTTCTTTTGTAGCGGCGGTTGGGGCGTCTTCTTTTGTAGCGTCGATTGGGGCGTCTTCTTTTGTAGCGGCGGTTGGGGCGTCTTCTTTTGTAGCGGCGGTTGGAGCGAAGGTCTTGTCTCTCCCTCGCGCGGCCTGCCTCTTCCTTCGCTAGAATTACTGCTTCGCAGGAGGTGACCGCTACCCAAGCCTCCTCGCTCCGGACCATGGGTTTGGGCCGGACGCGAGAGGTCACCGCCGCCGATTGCCTCAACGAGGACACGGCGGTGCTCCACTCAAGCAGGGCAGACCTCCACCATCTTCAGTACCTTGCGAGATATGGGTAGAAAATTCTTGGTGTAAGACATTCATTCGGGTACACCTTCAGTGCCTTGAGATAAATGGGGGGCCAATTCTGTCTGATGAGATCATCTCCATGTATCGTTAAATAAAGGCATTCATTCCATTTGGTTGCATCTTGTGCCTTGAGACATGGATAGCAAATTCTTTCTGATGAGGTCATCTCCATGTTACATAAATTGCTGGTGAAAGGCACTCGTTCCATTTCGTTGCATCTTCAGTGCCTTGAGAGACATGGGTAGTCAATTCTATCTGATGAGGTTGTCGCGTACTTAACTTAACCTACACACAGGGTGTAACCCCATTTGTAATGATCGTCTATTTTTTTTTGTAGCACAAAAATGAAATAAATGCATAATGAAAAAGACTAACTGCGAAAAGTAATGAATACATGTGTGACATGGAGAAAAAGCTCATGAAATGTAAAAAAAACTTAGACAAATCCCTTCCCAGGAACATGCGAGCCATGCGGGCAATGTAACGTTACTGGGTTCTCCAGGTCTCCCGAGTTCCTAAGTATCTATGGAACCCCATTGGGATTTGGGTAGTTCCCACTTCTGATTTTCCATTTTTCTTCTTCAACTGATCGTCTAACTCAAGTGTAAGGATATTGATAACGTTCGGGAGGGTGTTTCTAGTCACACTTACGATTTTTCTATTTTCTATATGTTCAAAAAACGATATATCGAACGTCTGCAATCGCTGCCTACTAAAACACGGTATTATAACAACTTGGTTGTAAACTCCGGAAAGCAGCCCTGTGTGGTTGGCGGAGGATATCTTTGCATAATAGCGAACCTTAGGCAACTTTTTCTCTTGTCACAGAGGTTGTAGTTTCTTGTTGTCGGAAGCAGTCTCCCGGGGCTTCCCTCGTGTACCAGTAATCTGAGATAGGATTGTAAAATCTTCCATATGATACAAGTCCCAAATATGCTGTGAAACATTACTTGTGCTGCCTTCTCCTCTTCATTGAACCAGCAATATAGTAATGCTTTCCCTTGTCATATGCCTTTTTGTATGTGTACCAGCCACCAGCACCAGTGGAGTTAAAGAAATCACAGAAGGATCTCATATCCTGTTGACTATTTCACACATCTGCAAAAATTGAGATTGGGAAAAACATGCAGGTGGCCTGTCATGCAGTTGTAACCAACAGTATCTTGGCTGCCAAAGTAGTCAGCATTTCGATCTTAGAGGCCTGTTTCACTGTTTTTGTAAGTTCAACGAGATCATCGATTCATTGTAGGTGCGACATTGCCCGCTTTACTGCTGCGTCTTACTTCTTGCGATACATATCCTCTCCTGATCATGAAGAGCCAAGCGGTCATTTGGCTCAAGTTTTGCGGTCGATCGATAGGCGATCGATGGCCTGCGCCTGTCTGGTAAATTTCATGTTGCATTAATAACTGATGAAAGGCATTCATTCCATTTGGTTGCATCTTCAGTGCCTCTAGAGAAATGGGTAGCCAATTCTGTCTGATGAGGTCATTTCAATGTTACATAGAGCTGGTGACAGGCATTCATTCCATTTGGTTGCATCTTCAGTGCCTTGAGAGACATGGGTAGCCAATTCTGTCTTATGAGGTCATCTCAATGTTACATAGAGTTGGTGATAGGCATTCATTCCATTTGGTTGCGTCTTCAGTGTCTTGAAAGACATAGGTAGCCCATTCTGTCTGATGAATTCATCACCATGTTTCATTAATAGCTGCTGAAAAGCATTCGTTCCATTTCGTTACATCTTTACTGCCTGGGAGATATGGGTAGCCAATTCTGTGTGATGAGGTCATCTCCATGTTAAATATATCGCTATCGAAAGCCATTCGTTCCATTTCGTTGCAACTTCAATGCTTTGATCTCATCAGACATAATTGGCTACCCATCGCCAATTATGTCTGATGAGGTCATCTTCATGTTGCATAAAACACTGGTGAAATGCATTTTTTCCATTTAATTGCATCTTCAGTGCCTTGTGAAACATTGGTAGCCAATTCTGTCCTATGAGGTCATCTCAAAGTTACATGGAGCTGGTGACAGGCATTCATTCCATTTAGTTGCATCTTCAGTGTCTTGAGAGACATGGGTAGCCAATTCTGTCTTATGAGGTCATCTCAATGTTACATAGAGCTGGTGATAGGCATTCATTCCATTTGGTTGCATCTTCAGTGCCTTGAGAGATATGGGTAGCCAATTCTGTCAGATGAGGTCATCACCATGTTTCATTAATAACTGCTGAAAGGCATTTGTTCCATTTCGTTACATCTTTACTGCCTTGTGAAACATTGGTAGCCAATTCTGTCTTATGAGGTCATCTCAAAGTTACATAGAGCTGGTGACAGGCATTCATTCCATTTAGTTGCATCTTCAGTGTCTTGAGAGACATGGGTAGCCAATTCTGTCTTATGAGGTCATCTCAATGTTACATAGAGCTGCTGATAGGCATTCATTCCATTTGGTTGCATCTTCAGTGCCTTAAGAGACATGGGTAGCCAATTCTGTCTGATGAGGTCATCACCATGTTTCATTAATAGCTGCTGAAAGGCATTCGTTCCATTTCGTTACATCTTTACTGCCTTGAGAGATATGGGTAGCCAATTCTGTGTGATCTCCATTTTAAATATATCGTTATCGAAAGCCATTCGTTCCATTTCGTTTCTTTGTCTCTGTCATCTATGATCTTCATGTTACATGAATCGTTTGTCAAAGGCATTCATTCCATTTGGTTGCATCTTCAGTTCCTTGAGAGACATGGGTAGCCAATTCTGTGTGATGAGGTCATCTCCATGTTACATGAATCGCTGGTGAAAGGCATTAATTCCATTTGGTTGCGTCTTCAGTGCCTTGAAAGACATGGGTAGCCAATTCTATCTGATGAGGTCATCTCCATATGACATGTTATCTTCGCTTTTTCGCTTAACCACCTTTAAATTTTTCGATCCTGGTAAACCTTAGGACAGCATCAAGTGAAAGCCCTCAATTATGTGTAGAAATGGCCTTAACAACAAGGTAGCAGATGCAAAAGCGAGGNCCTCCATATGACATGTTATCTTCGCTTTTTCGCTTAACCACCTTTAAATTTTTCGATCCTGGTAAACCTTAGGACAGTGTGAGCCCAGCCCAGTGAAAGCCCTCAATTATGTGTAGAAATGGCCTTAACAACAAGGTAGCAGATGCAAAAGCGAGGTCTTTTGCCATCTTTCTTCTTGATGAATGATGCTAATCGTCATGTGTTGCATTTGCTGCAGCTGCAGCTGTTGCATTTTCCTCCTGACATCTTTCTTCTTTTTTTCTTTTTAGTACAGTTTTTGTCATGATTATACTCTATCCAATACCAATAAAGAAGAGAAAAGTGATATTTTTCCTCGTCCTGCATACAATACAACACAGTTATTGAGTATTTTTCGAGAACATTCAAAGATGGCTGTATTCCCCAATCAATCAAATTAAAACATAATCTTCCTGTGTTCTCTTCAAGAAAGTCATAAGCAGTTTCACAAGCTTGTGCAGCAGTGTTAATTTGTTCTTTAAATGAGTTCGTTGTTTGACGCCCGGGGTGGTCAATATTTTTAGAGCTTTATATGATTATTTCGGATATCATTCTGTTCACTAGTGTCCATCTGTATCTGGTGCTTGGAAAGCATGTTTTCAAACATTTTTTCCATAATACTCGTAGTAATCTCCATGTACAGTCAGCGAAAATATTCGATGAGCATCTAAAAGTTTAAAAAGTCGTCAACACCATAAAATAACAAGCCACTGAATAGCTTTGGCCACAAAATGCGGTGAACAGATCAAGGTTATAAATGAACGTGACAAAATGTAAACAAAAGTAACGTAACGAAATTCGGTTATTTGGCATTTTCTCTTTATCTTCTTTGATGGAAATAGTTGGTATATTGTTGTCGAAAAAAATTCTATACTTACCCTTTTCTATCATTAAATAATTCTGGACGACAGGTACCTATTTCCAAATTCAAACAGAATTCNCTGGCATTTTCTCTTTATCTTCTTTGATGGAAATAGTTGGTATATTGTTGTCGAAAAAAATTCTATACCCTTTTCTATCATTAAATAATTCTGGACGACAGGTACCTATTTCCAAATTCAAACAGAATTCTTATTATTGAAAATGTTTTTCATTCAATTATTAATTCAATAAAAAATATATTTTTGATAAACACCCATGTTACAGTTGACGTGGGCCCGGCTACTGGATCCAAAAAAACACATCCCCGTCCGGCCTCTCGAAAATTCTATACCACAGACGACCTAGAGTTTCTGACATGATTATGTTTTACTAGCCACAATTTAAAACTCAAATTGAAAGGGCGATGGGCACCATCTCTTAGCTTACAGTTGAACTTATTAGAGTTGTCAATAATGCAGTCCCTGAAGAAAGATGTCGCTACCAGTCCACAAAACTATTTTTGCTAGGTTAATTTGTTATTCCGAGTATGGTGCACTTGAGACGTTGTGCTTAAGTGCAGCATGCTCGGAATAACAAATCAACTTAAATGTTTTGCCTTTCATACGAATTATGGGTTTCATTGTATATGAAATTGCGTCTATGGCCTTAACAACAAACCTAATAATAAAGATTTTTTGGAACAATTTAAGTTCGCGTATTACAAATAAAAATGAAAATAGCTACAAAATTCAAATACTGTGACGCAGCTATCAACGCCCAATTAAAAATAAATACAGTATTTCCACATAAAGGTAAAAATAAGATTATAAATTAAAAATGACCAAAGGAATGAAAATAATACAAAAAAGTATATANGTTAAGATTATAAATTAAGAATGACAAAAGGAATGAAAATAATACAAAAAAGTATATATGTAGAGTGGAGGTGGGGATGAAGTGTGGTTTGNAGATTATAAATTAAAAATGACCAAAGGAATGAAAATAATACAAAAAAGTATATATGTAGAGTGGAGGTGGGGATGAAGTGTGGTTTGTAACATATTCTTGCTGACGCAATAGTGCGATACTGCACGGTGGTGAGAACACGCCTCTATATTTCGTCCTGGACATTGTTTTTTTTTTTCAAGTAAATATTCGTCAGAGCCTACCCTCGTTACTTTGAAGACGTAGTCATTCATCTTGCCAGGCACGTGTCGGATGCGCACGCTGGCGGTAGCGTCGTGAGAGCACGACACCAGGATGATGCCGCCTCGACTGAATGACACGCGCTTGACTGAGCGCGAGTGCACCCGCCTCCACCTTACGATGCTGCAGTACGATGAATGAGGCGGGGACGGCAGCTCCTGGAATTGAAGTTTCGAATAAAATAAGAAGTAAAATCAGTCTACTGAAAGTTCCATCTGTTTGGTACTCTGAAGTAATAGCCTGTAGCAGCGATCATCAAATAGTTTCATTGTGGGCCCCTTTTAAATCCATACTAATATTATAAACGTGAAAGTGTGTCTATCTGTATGTCTGTTATCTCTTCACTCTTAAACCGCTGAACCCATTTAGATGAAATTTGGTACACAGATAGATTAGACCTTGGAAGAGCTCTTTTATCGCGAGAGACGGGCTTGAAGGGGTTGAAATAGGTGGTGAAAGTTTGTATGGGAGTCCGTCCTTATTGAATGGCTGCCCAAAGTAACTATTCCACGCGGACGAAGTCGCGGGTTAAAACTAGTCAAATATAAATCTGTCTCGGTCTGTTTGGTAATAAAAATACTTACAAATAAGGGTATCATACATCTAATTGAAAAATAACGAAGTGTACTTAATATTTATGAAAATAAATACTTACTATATCGTTTTAATCGTTAAATCACCACTTAAGAATATTAGAAGCATCATATTCCCTAATTTCGATATTTTGAATGATGTCAATGTAATGAAAAACGTGGCTTACCATCCAAAAGTAATAATTGATAGCATCGGGCGTCTTCGTGTGCAACAGTTGCACCTTTGGTTGGAGGAACCGGACGAGGGTTACGTCACCACGCTCCGTGCCGAAAGCAAGCTCCGACGTATCACAGGCGTGTGAAGACGGGGAGTACGCCAAACACTGAACAGTAACGAGATATAAAATAATGCAAATATAGGTTTTTATTTCTATGGCCTTCATATTATTCTCATTTGTTTGTTGGTTATTTAAGTGAAGTTTTAATGACTCGGCATCAAGGCCCGGCGGTACCCCACCCAGAGCTTATTGCAAATGCATTTTAAATTTCAGAATAATGCACTTTGTGCTTAGTACGGTACCATAACTGTTTTTGTTAGGTTGGTAATCATATGATAATGTTGAGATTATTGTCATTCTTTTGGTGGCACTTACAAATTGCACATAGGTACCATACCAGATTTGGTTAGGTAATAAATACCGACCTCTACTTATATGTACTTCGTGACATTTACTTCAATGGTTTTTCTGTCTTAGCATAACAGGAAATAAACACTTAAGAAAATAAATGTAGGTTATATTCGAGACGTATTGCCTTGTCAAATGTTAAAAAAGATGACATGGCTGCTTACTCAAATGTCATAGTTATGGTTTGTCTCCTTTCTTAAAAAAAAAACATATCTTGTTAGTAATTTGCTTGTTACCTTTATAGGTATGCACCGCCAGATATTTATTGGATTTAAATCGTATTGCCTTGTCATCTTGAGATTTTTTCTCGTACGTCCCTTATATCCAAGGCAATATTTAAAAAAAATGTGGAAAACTCAAGAGCAATAATGATGGCTTCATTATTTTCAACTATTCATTAAAATTTAGACCCAGGCGAACATGGCGGGACGAGCTTGACGCCTATCGGCCACATTGGTCCAGACTTGCCCAAAGCCGGGAGGAATGGAAGGAAGTGCCCAACGTGCCCTGCAGTGGGACACAATTGGCTGAAATAAAATTAAAATTTGCAAAAAATAGATACTAGAATGGATGCCATTAATGCAAAGTAAAATGCGACACATGAATATTTTTTAATGCGACAACAGATTTTTTTATATCAGCACTGATCTTAAAAAAGTAGTTACTATTGTTACGCGCCAGAATTAATTATTTACTTTTAGTTACTACTAGCGTTATTAATTAGTTACTACTAGCGCCATCTAGTATCGAGTAGCAGAAGTAGTAGAGTCAAGTACCTTTTATTTTNGCCAGGTACATATCGACAGTAGTTACTACTAGCGCCATCTAGTATCGAGTAGCAGAAGTAGTAGAGTCAAGTACCTTTTATTTTCTATGCTAGAACATTCTGAGTTCTCGACATCTAGTCAGTCTGGACCGGTATTTAGGGAACTTTCCAGATGTTTCGACAATAGAAGTTTCTAGAATTAACTGACCTATATAAGGAGCGCGTAGTCTGCGACCGAGTCAGTATTGGATTTGCGATACAAGCGAAAACTTCGGAAGCGATCTTCAAGTGCGATTAAAGGGGTCAGTAGTGAATTTGTGTTTTATAATTTTATTCGTGAGTTTAAAGTTGTAATAAGTGTTTTAATTAAAGTGTCATTTTGGTTATTTAATCGGCTGTTTTTATTGTCACGAACCCCAAGCTCGTAACAATTGGTGTCAGAAAAGTGGATATTTAAATCATGCCGATTCTACCAAAGAACGACACGGAAGGTATCCGTACCCGTACAACTTAACTATTTTTGTAAGTTGTACTATTTTTGTATACATGCGTGCTTCCCTCGTTCGTGATCGTGCTATTTGATCAACTCAACATGAATAGGTAAAATAGTGTGAAAGATTCTTACAGTGGGTATATTGGGCAGTCCGGTGATGCAGTACAGAGGCGTGTGCGACAGCGTGGCCGCGTCGTACATTGTCAAGCTTCGGTCTGATGCTGACATGACCAGGAATTGCGCGTCCTGCACATAATCAAACGTATCAAAAATAATGTCAGTCAGAAGGCCAATTCTCGCACAGCTGGTTGGTTTACAACACATTAAAGTTAATTTTCACCAATGTAAACTGATCGCGATTAAGTCCAGCTGAACTCGATTTGAGCCTTGATCGGAGTTCATAACTCCTTTTTGAATTTACCAACACAACATGAACGAAGTTCAAACTCAAACGAGATCAACTTATGATCGGCCGATTTTGGGCGACCAAGCTCCTTGATGGAGTTAGAGGGCTGTCGGAGCTTGTTAGTGTCATCATTGTTTTGTGAATTTTATATCGATTTTGTTGGTATTTCGTGGATTAAAATAAAAATACTTAAAGAATATGCAGAAAATTGGTATAAAGATAAGTAAATTGTTCGACTTCCATGATCAAAGAAGTCTCGTGAGTGTATAACACTTCAACCCCCTTGATGACCCCTTGATGTTTTACAAACAATCGTCTTTACTAACAGTTTTGCATGTATTGGAGTCTATTAAAGATCAAATAGAGATTCCTACAAATATTTAAATACCAAAAGATGTTCTTTTTAAATTACGTAGATGTCCCAATGTACATTAAACAATAAAATGTATGTCCTATATTTCTATCCAATTTGGTGCTAATGCGCTGTCCAGATGCTGCTAATGTATGTGGATTTAACCCTTAGACGGCACCAAGTAAGTGCTGCCATTTGATTCCTTCACTCCGACCACGCTAATCAACACTGAATGACCAATGACCCCTTTTCAGGTAATGCGATTATTCTGTTACACGTTGTATACAGGTATTACCGTGCGATGCCATTAAACAAATTATCAAAATGCCGGACTGAGTCGAGGCGAATAGGTTTATAGCCCTTACATCAAAACTTGCTAGAATAAAAGGCTGGAGTCTCTCAGGGCAGCATCACAAGTCCTCCACTCTTGCATCTTATATCAAATATTTGTTGTACTAAGAAACTGACATCAACGAAGGCAGTTTCACATGGCTGAGGTTCCTGTGGTGGCGGTACCAGAGGCTTGATAACGGCGAAACACAACTCACCGGTAGATAAATCGTGTCGGTTATCCAACGGTTTTTGACGCGGCCATGGAGACCTGATCTGTGGTAAAACATCTGTAACAAAGGAAGTGTAGTTAGAGGTATCTGCTGCAGTTTCGTTTGACCAATAAAATTCTATTCTCTTCGCCTTATGTTCCTGCTCGCTCCCTGTGCAAGGACTATAGGTGTCGGCACAGAAGCGTCAGTGCCATATAAGTATAGTATTTATACGGAAATGTTGTACTAGAGGTAGATGTCACAGTCTACGCTGCTCCTACATGAAGGGATCATGTAGGAGCAGCGTAGACTGTTTAGACATTTACTGCGTTTAGGTACTGTCTTCGCCATGCACGTTCTCTATACTTATCTGAACCAGGACCAAGTGCACAACTCCACAAGCGGAACGAAGCGGGGCACTAATTAGGTACCTTTTCTCGAACCTCTTCGTCGTATTTTCGATCCATCATAGTTTAGGTCTGGATAACAATAGAGAGAACAAGCGAAGATGAAAATACAACAGAACATGAGCTTGTCTGTCTTGGCAACCAATTGATCTGTAATGTTTTTGATGGGATTTCATTACTTTTTGGGAGGTTGGTCTTTTCTTTTGGGGTCGTTTTTCTTTTATGGTTTTGTCTAGGTAATTCGCCCGTGATTCAAAACCCCTTAATCTGAGAAACCAGTATTGTCAGCTTTTTTCTAAGACTTCAGGGAAACAAGTAGTCCTGCAGAAAAAAATTCAAAAACCCCTTCCTCTTTCAGGAGGGCCGGGAGGGGGGTGCGGGTGCTGAAGTATGGTAGGTATTTCTTTTTCGCAAAGCAGAGAGTTAAAATACAGGATGTTTGGTAATTTAGTGCGTTCCTTAAAATGAGTTATGCTAGAGCGGATTTGTAACTATTTTTGTAGTTGTTTTCGGACATCTAAAAACTACAAATGGTGTAAAATCTCCACTCTGGATGATACATGAGCTGACCACCTCATGGACGAATTAATCCCTCAAATAACAAATAATGAAAAAATTGCCATATCTTCGCAAATGAAGCGTCGTAAAGTTCAAGCTTTGGAAGCTTACTCGGATTGAATTTGTTGAAAAACATACACACTTCCTTGTTTTTAAACAAGTGTCTTTAATGAAGCTGACTGGCTCAATGTGCCTACTTTTGTCACAGTCAGACATGTGTGACACTTCCTGAAAGTACTACCTTACTTTGATGAGTCAATTTTTGATTGCTCATTTTGTAATATCGTAAATTACGTTACTCTTGATAATTGGGATGCCCGCTATATCCCTTTCAAGCATGTTGATGCGGTTTAGAAATGTACAGGCGATCCACGATCAAAATAAATTATCTGTTCCGTGGATCGCGTTCGAGATTGACTGTACGGGTGGCCTAAGGACTTGTCGACCGAATTCGGTCAATGGGGGATCGGTAACTATGTCGAGACTGGGTGCCTTGGTTGGTTCAAAATCGGTCTCAACGCTGATTGACCCAAAGATTTCTCCGCCATTTCGATGAAGCTTGTAACTCGTTACTAAGAATCTCTTCTCAGTAGATTCCTTCTTGCGATATAGTGTTGTTAATAGGATGGGACGGATCTGGCTTTTAGCCGTCGCTGTTGCTATTTTGTTGCTCATTTGATCGTAAACGCTCATCTACTCGCTCGGACAGAAATTTTAAGAATAAAGGTATGTCATAATAGCTGTTTGACTTATTGGGATGGTTTGAACTATAAACGAAGAGATCTTAATCGTACAACCAATCTACCTACTAACGTTAAAATAATTTTGCAAAAGTTTCTTGCACGAAAAAAATAACAGCAGAGAGGTTAGGAATTTATTTATACGAAGATAACTATAAAGCGTTACCTCATAAGAATACAGCAGCTGCATGTCCCCGCTGTAGACACCGACGCGGCCGCCACGGGACACCGCCACGTAGCAGAAGGATTGGTCACGCTCCACGCTAATAAGCTTCACCAGCGTCTCTCTCTGTCACATCATTCAATTTATTTGAACAAATCAATACTAACATTGTGAAAAGTGTATCGATGGTGAAATTCATTTACATATATTTCACAAGGTAAAACCTAATTATCTCAACTAATATTATACAAAATCGTATTTTCATAAAACATAATCTGGAAGCACTTTGTATTTTAATAAAGCGTAGTTGGTTTATCTGTCCGTTAACGCTATTTGTTATAACGCCATTGATTGATTAGTTGTCAACGGACAGACAAACGACCGATAAAGTACCTCAGAAACCGGGCATTAGCCGATTACAAAATTTGTTTTACTGGTAAAAAAGCTACACCATCGCTGAGGTTAAGCCCTGGCTGGAGGCTTTAATATTATATTAAGGCCACCACAGGCAAGCCCGGTTAAGCAGTCGACAACCTTATAGGTTGAACTCCGAGAAGCCACTCATAAGAAAAAAAAAAACTATCGCTGAGACTTTATGCCGGTCCTTTGTGATCACGGGAGCGAAGCCGCTAGAAAAGCTGTTAATTTTTTTATATATTTTACATAACAGCAAGTTCACAAAAAAAGTTGATGTTGAACTCGACCCCTTTGTTTTTGTTGCTGGGAAAACCACAAAAATAGTCTCAGTCGTAATTGAGGCTTTTGCGACACGATTGCGAATTTGCGACCGAGATGTGAAAGCGAACGTTGCTAAAAAATTAGAACATTTGGCCCTTTGGGCGGAGGTTCAGACTCGTATACGACTAAATCCACTTCTGTCCTTTCAAATGTCCATTGCCATTCAGTGCCGCGGTTACTCTTTTGAACCATTCCGCAACCCTGGCAACTTGACCTCTTTCGTACCTTGCAATGTTCTAATCTCTTGACGTCTTGTTCGCTCAGCGGTGTCCACACCTCGGCTCTGGTGCTGGTCTTTTTGGCCCCCACGGCCACCAGTCTGTTGATAAGCTGTCTCCACCATACCTTGCCAGTGCTGAAGTTGTCCAGTAATTGGAACAGCTTGTGTGCATGCGTCGTATATTTATGGTGACCTAAAGTTTCAAGTTGTTAATTTTATATCAAAACCAGTTAGAACGCAAATTAATCTTTTTTTATATTTCACTAAGTTTAGGCTCACATTAAAACTTTTTTTTTAAATCATCTCTTGTAATTGATTTAAACAAAATTTTCATAATTTTAGTATCGATTTATAATGTATGTAATCTAGCTCATAACTATTATTTGTTAAATATTAGAATTGTTTTTTGTTTATGCAAATGCTGTGCACGTCTGTTATAATATAATAGATACCAGTAAAATTATATATGCCCTATAGATGTTAGTGTGGTTGTTGTGCCATAAAACAATAAAAAAACTGCTAAAAATTACCAAATATACTATCTAGTGAAGTAACGAATCCATTCTCGTCGAGCCACAGTGTATCCTGCGGCGGTGGTGCCGTCTCCGCGAACTCGATGCCTTCCTCAGCTGCCGCCGCTCGCATCACCTCTTCCACGCGTCTAAAACATTCAGTATTTTTAATTAATTTACTTATTAGGTTAGCCAAAAATTGTTTTCAATTTCATTTGTCCTACATTTTTGTAAGTATAACAATTAATTATAGGCCAGCACTACATGCACAATTTGTGGTTCGACATAATATAATTATTATATCAATTTAGTGCTGTACCTACTAAGTTGTAAACAAAACTTCGTAATTACAAATTCACTAAAACTAGTATTCAAAATAAGACAAAACAAACTAAATAAAACTATTAAACAACACATTTTGCAATTAAAAGCATACAATTAAAACAATGCTACTGTTCTACTTCTACTATTTTAGTCGCAATCTGTCAAAAAAATATGAAAAATGAGGGTTTTTGACAAAAAAAACCTTAGGAAAACGTTTTTTGAAAATATGTAGAATTGGCACTCGGATAAAACTATAAATTAAATCATAGAAGACACATTAGTTTAAACATTTATATCAATCGTCTTT
>NDFZ01002218.1:5527-17047 GCA_002192655.3 Mamestra configurata
CGGTTGTCTGTAAAGTCGGTTTACTGACGATAGTTGAACGTGACAACGTCATAAGAAAATACTGATGAAATGGTTTCATTGTTCAAAAGAAAATTTTAAAGAATCATTACCATTATCGCCGCAATTATCGTTGCTATAAACAATTGACACCACATTCACTTTTCACTGCACTTCATACTTGACGAAAACATGTAAATGTATTATTGTATAGCAGCTGTCCACGCGGACGCATCGCTCACTCAAGTAGGAGAGAGACAGATGTCGAACGCTGCCGAACGCGGAGGCCGATTGTGCCTCTTTGTCGCTCGTTCCGCGCTCTCGCTTGCACTTCAAGCCTTAAATGGAACGCCTCAGAGCGAGGTAACGCTGCATGACGTCATGTCTTTTCGTGCGTGCAGCCGGCTCCATCGAATTATAAGACGTTGTCACGTCAAAATTTAAAAACAAATCATGAACTCTTATTTCTTTTTTCTATCACCTGAGACATTCTTGAAAGACTAACCATTAGCGTATTTACATGTAGGTCAATGAGGGCGGCGGCTGTTGTATTTTCTTGAAACAAGCACTACATACTACTGACTGGCCCGTTGGTGGAGTGGTTAGTGATCCTGACTGCTAAAACAGAGGTCGTGGGTTCGATTCCCACCCAGGACAAATCTTTGTGTGATGAGCATGATCATTTGTTCTGTCTGGGTGTAATTTGTCTATTATTGTATGTATTTGGAAATTTATAAGTATGTTTATCAGTTGTCTGGTTGCCATAGCATAGGCACTGCGTAGTTTGGGATCGGATTACCGTGTGTGAGTATTGTCCCAAGGATATAAATAAAAAAAATATAAAAATAAATACTAAACTTTTTTAGGCTATAACATCTTATCAAAATAAAATCTAGGTGACCTATCTGAGGAGGGATGCAAAAAAATCCGAGTTCACTTAGCTCGCTCTTGCAGATGCAAATTTGAATTTGTTTTGAATTTTCAGCGAAAAAGATAACGCGATTGATCGCGTGTGGATGCGATCGGCCGTGAGCACGGAATTATTGTTGTAATGATACACAAGCCACGAGTGAGAACATTTAGAACTGAAATCTACATTTTAAAGTTTAATTTCACGCTGTTTTACATAACGGAGCTGTTCCGTAAAATTGCTAGCAAAAAACAGCGGATTCTACAATCCATCTGCAACAAAGATATTCTTCGTCGTTTTGCGAGTAATGGAATAGGAAATGAACTGTTTGAATTTGAATCTTTTGTATAGATAATTCGGTGTTTAGGTAGGTAGGTACGCTAAAACGCGCGGGTGCATAATAAGAAAATAGTATGCGTAGGTAGCGACAGCTGACGGGTTTTACTACTAAAAACTGCACGTGAGTTTGACTTTAGTAGTTAATATTTATTTATCAAAGATACATTTTGTTGGTCCATAAGCACTTATAAACTGTGTAAGTAGGCAAGGGCATACCCAGACCCAGCTATAGGGGCAGAAGAGAAATATAAATCTTAATTTTCTTGGCAATTTCTATTACTGGAAACTAGAACATGAGAATTAAAAACGTGTACCTATCTCTATGCAAAATGAAGTGTTGGAAATTTAACATCTTTCTCAAATATTAACTCATTAATTTATTTTTTATTTGATATTTATTACATTATTTATCTAGAATATTCCGCAGCATTCGCTTCGATATAGTATAGAATTCCATCGTGCATATCAAGGGCATTCAAGGGCCATCCAGTAATTGCCTAGTAGACGTACACTATCTGCTTAGCATGGGCCGAATATTCCCAGTCGCCCCCACATGGATTGCCACCAGGTGGCATTCGAGAATAAAATTCCCAGTTGCTACCGGATGGCGACTGTAAAAATGTTATTTAATTACCTGTGGTTGTGACTGATGATTAGCTTTTGCTAGGTATTTAATTATTGCAAATACTTTGATTATCTGTGATACGAATTTAGTGTGATAGGTTTTAATGATCAACTAGCACTTCGCCCGTGACTTAGTAGGTAGATAGTCCACAAACTTCAAAGGTTAGTTTTGGAAAATTAAGCAAGACGATTTTCATTAATTACCCAGCTATTTCAGCTGCTGATTCTGTGGTCTCGGGATCAGTGCAACTATTCACCGCGTTCACCCCCGTCAGGGGTTGATTATGCAAAAATTATCCCACTTTTAGTTGGTACATACCAATTTCCACGTAAATTGAAGCAAGCAATAATGTCCTAATAACTTCATCACCCCTTTTAACCCCTTTTGCGGTTTTTTTTCTAAAAATGCAATTTTTTTTTTATCGATATCATGAATGTCGTGTTTCAACTTTATCGAAGCATCAAGATTCTTTCAGTTTTCATTCAGTTCGCTCAAACCGTAACATTTTTCTTACTTGAGCATTTTAATACCCGTCGTAACTTTTAAACGAAAGGTCCGATTCGAATAATTAAAAGTGTAATTTACATGTGCATAATCAACCTTAATTATAAAACTATTTAAAAGGATAAGGATTAATATCATGAAACCAAAATCACCACTTCTCCATTCCACCCGAGGTTTCATTGAATAATTTAAACAAAAAGGGGTAATTTTGACTTTTTAACCATAATAGTTTAGAGTAAAAGGATAAGGATTAATATCATGAAACCAAAATCACTACTTCTCCATTCCACCCGAGGTTTGATTGCATAATTTAAACAAAAAGCGGTAATTTTGACTTTTTAACCATAATAGTTTAGAGACATATACCCTTGCGAACTGTTTTATAGGTTTATGTATCATCAATTGTTTTTTCAGCGCACGCCAAATAATGAATTTATTTACTACTACTTTGGGTTACATTATTGCAATTTTCGTGGGGATCATTACTTTTTTCGAAAATAGAATATAACCTATGTTTTAAGTTAAATTTTATTAATGTAGCTACCTAATGGCAAAAGAAGTTTTTAAATCGTTTGAGTAGTTTTTGAGCTAAATCGTAACAAACATACAAACAAATATTTCCCCTGTAAAATAATAAGTGATTAAGCAGCAATTATGATGAAGAAAAATTTGTTTGTATTTTCCTCATAATATCATACTAATATAATAAAGCTGAAGAGTTTGTTTGTTTGTTTCAATGCTCTTATCTCTAGAACTACCAGTCGATTTTGGTTTTTGTATATAATAGCCACATTCAAGAGGAAGGCTAAAAGCTATATGAGAACGCGAAAAAAACGGGATATGCGCGTTCAAAGTCGCGGGCAATAGCTATTCTATTAATAAAACCAAATTGAAAAACAACAACAACAACTATAAACACGACAAAAAAATCACGTTTGTTGTATGAGGGCTTCCATACAACAAACGTGATGTTTTTGCAGTTTGTATATATATTACGCCCTTCAATATTTATTTTATTGTTTTTTTAGTATTTATTGTTATAGCGGCAACAGAAATAAATCACATGTGAAAATTTAAACTGTCTAACTATCACGGTTCATGAGATACATACAGCCTGGTGACAGACGGACAGACAGCGGAGTCTTAGTAATAGGGACCCGTTTTACCCTATGGGTACGGAATCCTAAAAATCTAACCACCATCCCCCTCATCGCGGCCGTAAGATAGACAGCGATGAGGGGGTTGGCGATCCACGTCGCAATGTAGGTACAGCGATTTTAAGAGGGAGCAATAACTTCCCAGTCGCCACCCGGTGGCAACTTCGGGAATTTTAAAACGGGAATTTTATGCCCGATTGCCACCTGGTGGCAATCCAGGGCGACTGGGAATATTTGGGATGGGCGCGAACAAACGCCCAGCCCACATCCGCACTCATCAACGGCTCAGTGCATAGTCGTTGACCATGAAGCACAACAACCAGCGAAACAAGTTTGAGCTGCCTCCTTTTAGCTCAAATCCTGGGCACGCCCTTGTAAGTAGGTATGTTAGTACAAAAAATAAAACACTGAGCGTTTGGAACCCCAGTATATATTTAACGCCGCTTGGGGATGCTACTTTCATGCACCTCACGTATGGGCTGATAGCGTCTCCGACGAGAAATGGATCCCTAATTTACTCAGCTCTGGTACGAATTTCCTGAAAAAGAGAAGAATTTAATTACTTTCTAGCTGCTCGCGTGAACAGTATTTTATCCCAAAGAAAGTGCTACCGGGATAAAGAAGTATCATATGTTATCCACGCCATGGAATAGCCGTGCGCCAAATTTCTTCCAAATACTTTCAGCCGTTGGAGAGTGGTTGATTGACGATTTCAAATAAAACTACATGCTCTGACGGATGTAAACATCAATTTAAAAAGCTTCTTCAAGGGAAGAAAAATTAGAATTCGGCTTCCATATTGATTTTCACCGAAGTCATTAATGGCCTAGACTTCAAATACTATCATTAAAACGGGTCTTAATGACAAGACCCAACACAACTAGCGACGTCAAGCGGGAAACAAGGGTGGACATCCCTCCCCTTAGGAACTGTACCTACAAGTGTACATAGCTACGTAGCTTCAATGCAATGATAGTAGACAGACCTTCCAGAATACTTACTTATACTTGACGCCAGCCGCATCGAACATTGGCTTGGAAGCCTTGAACTCATCCTTGTGACGTTTTTCGTCAGAGAAATAAATAACTTTTTTGATTCCTGACTGGATGATCAACTTGGCACATTCATTGCATGGGAACAGGCTAACATACAGTGTGCAGCCCTTCACGTCGGATGTGTTCCTGAAGATTATTGCATTCGTTTCTGCGTGGCACACTGAAATAATGATTTTAATTAAGCCTTTATTACAAAATAAAAAGTAACTGCAACTAGAACCAACCACTATGAGAAATAAGGTGGTATTTTGTAAGTATAGATGTCGTGGCCATTTATCATACACACAAATAGGAGTCCTGTTGAGCTGTTTTTTCGCTATATGCAAAATAAGTATAATAAACTGCTCACCGTAGGAATGTTTGCAATCTAATGATGAAACAGTATCCTTATCCCAAGAAAATACATCGTCACTACATCCGATTGGAAATCCATTATATCTGTAATAATAATATTAACGTTTAAAATTTTAAAAGCCGCTTTAAATCCGTGTACATTGCCAATGGACAGGGTACTATGGAATCTTAAAACGATCATGATTCCGCTCTAAGAGAGAGACGGAGCTATACATAGCGAATAGCACTATCCCTTTTAGCCAGTGTTGGGCAAAATGTATTTAACTACAAATTAACAATTACAATTACAAATTGTAATTGGCGACTTCAATTACAAATTACTTGAAATTTTTGAAAAGTAATTCAACTAACAATTACAATTAGTAATTGTAATTGTTATTTGTAATTACTCAATTACTTATGTATATAATTCCTTTTACAGTTGAGGTAGTAAGTTAAATAAAACGATGAATGATTCACCAAATGTGTTTATTTATTTAAAAAAAAAAGTGATTTACTTTAAATTAGACTTTAACACTACTCTTTGTTCAAACATTTGATCAGAAAGTTTGTGAGATTTTGGTAAATTAATCATTGTAGCATATGAGAATAATCTCTCAACAGGGCCTGATGACGGCATTAATGTATTATACTTAAGAAACACCTGCTTAATCTCAGGATGTCTGTTTAGCATTGAAGTGTCTTTATCCGGATCAGCTAGGTACTTGGACATAAGAATTTCAGGTCTTGTCGAACGGAGTGATTCAGTCAATTCGCCTTCAGAAGAATCTGTTTCGAAAACAAAATACGAATCATCATCATTCTTTGAGCTTGTGCTCGCAGATTCTCTTGCAGTTTCCTCTTGGATTTCAGTTTCTAGGGCTATTTGTTGTTTAAACATATTTTTTATTCTGCGATGGTACTGCTGCTCAATAACAGTAAGCCACTTATCCTTAAATCGAGGATAAGAAATAGTTGCAATTACTGCCTTACTGCCCCTAGACGTAAACAAATCAAAAATCTCTTGAAATCTCTCATTGACGCTTTCTAGGTATTGGGCTGCCAAAGCGTTGCAGTATTTAAAGTTTTCCTCTGATAGTCTCGTTCTATCCAATGCTATTTGTACGCGTGTTGTGCTGCATGCGCGCAGCAAGCGAACAACCGCACAATTTAGGTGGTTTTGTATGTTACCCGCAATATTACCCCGTAAAAAGTAATTGGGTAATTTGAATTACAAATTAATGTAATTAGAATTACTTGTGACTTATGTAATTGAATAACAGTAATTTCAATTACATGTAATTTTAATTAAAGTAATTCAATTACTTTTCATTAATTTGGTAATTAAATTACAAAAGTAAATTAATTACGCCCAACACTGCCTTTTACATAATCGGAATTGGATGGCATTTGCACGTCATAGTAGGGCAGCAGGCGGGGCCAATAGTACTTCCATAGTATACGGTAATCAGTCCACTAAACCACCCAGCCTCTCATGTGTTGTTTTCTTTCTGCAATAGTCCTGCACCATCCGGGGCGTCCTTGGGTATAGGTCCTTTCATAGTGCATACAGAGATTATCGTCGGCTAGTGCCCCATTCCATTTGAAATGTGCCTCTCGAGCCTCTTCGGGTTGGCTTCGGCCCCTCGTACGCCTATCAAAGGACCGGGACGCGTAATGCCAAACTGTATATTACCACAGACATCTCTGCGCTGAAACTCCAAGACCTCATCCCACCGGCCCCTTCTAGCACCGGACATCTAGACGCACTGCAAGTTACCATCCCTATCTTGTTGCTATTCCAACAATTCGCACTAAACGTTTCCAAACGTCTTTTATAATGCGCACAGCAAAGGAGAGGAACTATCTGCCTGCGTCTGTGTTTCTGAACGCATACAACCCTAATCTCTTCAAAATTAGAGTGAACAGGCTTCTTCTGGGTAAGTACGCTCCATAGACTTTGTCTCTGTCATCTATGACCTAGACTAGATTCAAGAGCAAACCCATATTAATAAAAAATAAACTTTATACTCGTTTCAATAAAGAGTAAAATATATTTCAGCTCATACAATAACTGTGTTGAAATACATTTTGCTTTTGAATATTGGAGCAAAATACATGCGAGTACAGCTAGCCACAATGACTTTTTACTTTAACGAAAGTTTACGAGCTCGGGACTGAAATATCCACGAAGGGGATGGCGGGGTCTCCTTTCTAACCTAACCTGTCCGAGTCGGGCTGCCCCAAGGCCCGAGCTCGTAAACTTTCGTTAAACTAAGAAGTAATTCTGGCTCTCTTTGCTTCAATATTCTAAAGCAAAAGATATTTCAACACAGATAATTTCTGTGCTAATGTACAATGCTCCTGCCGCGAGCACGGAGCAACCCGTGTCTGTGGTTATATACAATTTGGCATTACGCGACCGTGGTACCCCAGAGTCCCGAGATTATAATTAAAATAAAAAAAAAAACAATCTATTTTTTGTTAGCGGCTTATTCAAAATAACCTCACGAGAAAATACTGCTGGTCACTGGTATGTTCCCGTGAGATTTTTTAGAAGGACTAGTAGCTAGTCCTGCTTACCTATCACTGTAACCAAAAATAGAGACCAGAAGTAGGTATCATAACGTAAAGGGTATTTACCCTATAATAGTCTCCCATACGTTCATTGATAGAGACCTACTACCGGTCTTGAAATATCCTATGTCCAATACTGCTCATGGTTTACCTCTGTGTCCAACATCCAAATTCGTTGTGCCTGAGGCGTGACTGATTAACAGGCATAGCTACACGTTCAGACTTTAATATCTACACAGGATGACTAAGTGCGTTCCTTCAAAATGGGTGTTTTAGAGCTGGGCGATTTTGACTCCAATCACTTGGGGTCCTTATTGGGGGACAGTTCTGCACGTCATCAGCTAGGTAGGTATATTATGAGTGTACAAAAATCTAAAAACACCTCAAAAGACTCCTTAAAATAATACCTAGGGTACTCAAAGTGTCGGACGTAAGAATTCACACCAAACACCCACGGGAATTGATGAGATGGTGCTATCCCATCAATTCCCGTGGGTGTCAAAGAGTCGTTTAGAGGCGACTTAGGGACTCATCAGAAAATGGGCAGCAGAATTCTCTGTGCATTGCAACAGCTACACTGCGATCGCCAACCCACCTGCCAAGCGTGGCGATTATAGAAAACCGCCCCTTTGGGAGAGGCCTATGTCCAGAAGTGGACGTCATTCTGCTGACGATGATGATGATGACTCAAAGGAATCTCTTCTTTAAGGCGCTACCCCGACCAAAACCTTGCGATAGTGCGTTTTTTCTTCGTTAGTTAAAAACGAATAGCCTTATTAGCTTATAAGATAAGAGAAATAAACTACATTTCTATGTAATCTACTTTTAAAAAATGACTAATATTATTGATTGCATGCATCTGTAGCTAAAGGCGACGCTCTAATCATTTGAGGATTACACTAATGGATAGATAGTTTAAAAATCTAAATTATTAACGTTTTATTTAATTTTAAAAGATCGCTTTTTTATACAAATAATTCCAAAAATTGTGTGAATTTATGATAAAAGGGCGTGCGCAGGGTGCGGGCGGCAAAGAGGAAACGAAATATTCTCAAGGTTTTTTGCTCAGGGAAACGCCTTAACTAACTAGTGTCCGGAGTTGAAATTCATCGGGTGTTAGAACAACTAAATAAACATTTACTATACTAAAATAAAAGGCAGAGCTAACTAACCCAGTTCCAATAATTTTTTTGTCGTCGTTGACGACACAAGCTCCAACTTGATAGTCCGGATCCTTGCTCCGGTGCCTCGCCAGAAACGCAGTCGCCATAAAGTACGTGTCCCAGTCTATAGCATTTTTACGTTTTTGACGACTTCTCTCACTGAAATATCATTTATTATATACTTACAATAAAAATATAATACTCGTACGTGGGTATTGTAACTATGATCTAATGCAATCTTCCGGTCTATTCTTCCGGTCTTTGAAAATTTCCTCTTGAAGACATCAAGAGATGGGCTGTTGTGTAAGGAGTGTGGCAGCGAGTTCACTTGCCACTAATATGTTATAATTTACGAATAATAATTTAGTGTACTAACGGCTGAGCCAGCACCTTCCTATCGCTACAACTTGCCACACCGCACACAGCAAGGCCGCCCATCGCCAGGCCCGCGGCCAACCTGCCAGCTCGCCAAAGCATTTGGAATAATCAGCTAGAAATGACTGAAACAAAAAAATCTTGATACATTTTACAATATCCCTAATTTTGTCGTCGTCGGAGAGACGTTTATGTCACAGCCAACTGTTTAAATCAGCCGTTTAATCGGGTGGAAGCCTCATGGATGCCCTCCGCCCTGGTGCGGGCGGAGGATATCCATGAGGGGTCTGTCAGACTCTTACTGACTAGAACCTCCCCGGTGTACCATCACCCACCACGCGCGGGAACGGATGCGACTTCCGTAATCCCCGGCTGGTGCCAGCCCACATCTGCGGGCCACCTCGCATCAGCGGGCCACCTTGTGTTAGCGGGGGTAATGAGATGTATGACTCCCCCCGCCACGTCAAAGAGGGGCGCACGGGAACACCAAGCGCCGCGTCGTCGGGTCTAGATGAATGGGGGGCGACGGACATCCCCAAGTCCGCCGCCTCTGGACCCAATTAGGGGGAGGGCAGCGTATGTATGCCTTCCCCGACGCCCGGTGCGTCTGCTGCGGGCCGGGAGAGGGGTCGAGATTTCCCTCTCCCTTTCCGCAGCCTCCTTCTGCGCGATAACTGTCTTGCAGAAGGAGACCACCGCGTCCCAGGACTCCACGCTGCCGACCATAGAACGAACTACGGCCGGCAGCGAGAAGTCTCTGCCTACCACAGAGATGAGGGCACAGCGCTGCTCCTCCCAAGCGGCACACTCTGCCAGCGTATGCCGCGCCGTATCCTCCCGACAGTCGACGCACTGGTGATACCGAGCGTCCGGCTCCCTGCTTATGCGATACAGGAACCTCCCGAAGCAGCCATGCCCCGAGAGGACCTGCGTCGCACGAAACGACAGGGAGCCGTGCCTTCTCTCGAGCCAAAGGTCGAGCACCGACCGGATGGCCTCGATGGTGACGAGGCTTGAAAGGAAGGACTTGAAAGACTGTCCCGCCATTCCGCCACCCGGTCCTCGCGCAGCTTCGACCGACGCAGCTCAAAGTGTCGCTGCATCATTCGCTCGCCACCGGTGCAGTGACGCGAGGATTCCGTGTCGAGCTATCCCAAGATCCCTGTGTCCTAAGTTCCCAAATGATTTGTTTAGGCAAATCATTAAACGACGTCGAACGAATTAATTTCCTAGCTGTTCAATTGAATGCCGTGATGACACTTATGCTGCTGATTAAACGGCACCGTTCAATGAAAAGGCTAAGCTGCCTTTTTTTTTTGGTACTGGTTTGGAAGTCCTCATGGATCTCCTCCATCCTGGGGCAGATGGAGGGGTCTGTCAGACCAGACACGAGGTGGTATAAGCCTACTGACTTATACCACCTCGTGTTCCCTCGCACACTTGCACCGAGGGCTATGGGAGCACTTCAACGTAGCCCCCGACTGCGTCTGCGTGCGTCTGGTCAAGCTGGGGGAGTGAAGTGTTTAACTCCTGCCGCGATGTCAACAATACACGCCACCACCTCGGGTCCCATATGATGGGGGGCGGCGGAAGTCAGAATCCGCCATCTCTGGACCCATTTGGAATAGAGCATTATCTGCCCTCCACCGACGCCCAGTGCGCCTGCTGCGGGCTGGATGAGCACTCGAATTATCCGTCTCCCCTTCCGCTGGCTCTTTCTGCGACATGACATTTTCGCAGAGGCTAAGCCGCCTAAGGCAATAAAGCTGTGCGAAAAAAATTATAGCAATCGAATGGAAAAAAAATATGACGCAGGTTTAGCATCTAGGTTAATGGTGGCCTGCGCAGGAATAGACGATGCGAATTATTACGGCTTCAGACAACTGTTTAAGAAACTGAATTACTTATTTCTACACAATAAGAAAAATATAAACCAAATAGTACACAAAGGAGGTTGTACAAATCTGGTCCAGTTTTAATCACCTTATTATTCCAAAACGAATGTTGTTAGGTACATTCGTTTTGGACCATAATTTTGTAAGCTCATCTATTTTGACTGACAGACCGTAACAATTCAAAAGTGCCTATTAATGGTCTATTTGAAATAAAGGATTAATCCTTTAATATTATTTAAGTCTTTCGTACAAAAATATTTTATTTAATAAAAAATAGAAACTATACCTATTTATTATTTTATACCAACTTTATTTGTTTCTTTACCTTTATGAATAGGTATTTTTTATGTTTTTAATGAAACATTGTTTAGTATATATTTTAATTTTAATTTATTATTAGCGCGGCAGAACTAGCTTCATGTATTTTGACTGACAGACCTTGACAATTCAAAAGTGCCTATTAATGGTATATTTGAAATAAAGGATTTTGATTTGATTTCTCATTATGTCGACTCTACTGGATTATGACTATAGTGCGTTTCACGAAAGAATTCCCTTCGCCGTAATATTGGTACTACTGACTGTCAAGG
>NDFZ01002219.1:3659-17052 GCA_002192655.3 Mamestra configurata
GCTCGCCGTCCGCAGGCCCGCGCCTACGATGGCCGGGGATCGCCCTGCGACTCCCGACGCCCGGGGCGTCTTCTCCTGTAGCGGCGGTTGGGGCGAAGGCCTTGCCATTCCCTCGCGCGGCCCGCCTCCTCCTTCGCTAGCATTACTGCTTCGCAGAAGGAGGTGACAGCTTCCCAAGCCTCCTCGCTCCGGACCATGGATTCAACCAGGGCCGGACGCGAGAGGTTGCCGCCGGTGCTCAGCTCAAGCAGGGCAGACCTCCACCGTATGCTCCACCGTGTCCTCCAGGTGATCCTCACAGTGCTGACACCCGGGCGTGTCCTCCCGCTTAATCCGAAACAGGTACCTCCCGAAACAGCCGTGTCCGGTAAGTATCTGCGTCAGGCGGAAGGTGAGGACGCCGGGGCGACTCTCCAGCCACTCCTCAAAGAGGGCCCTACCGCCGCAATTGGCGCATGCGGCTGTAATTACTTGGCCAAACAATTTCAATAAAAAAGCTTTGTCTTCCTTTATAATTGCGTGATTCATAATTTTAGTGACTCTTTTAAAGGGATTAAACTCAGTAATTTCAATCTGATAATATTCTCATTTGTAGATAAAGCATTGATGACGTTTACGATAGTAATTGGTTGGTTAATATCAGAGGATGCTGCGAGCAAAACGATATTTACCGTGTATTGAAATTATCAATATCCTGGTTTTTGTTATCGGATACAGCAGATGTTTATTTATTAAATTAATGAATAACTCTTACTCGGAAAAACCATGGAACGGTTTTGAATGAACTTTGACACACATCTAAACTAATAGCTTAACTTCTAAACTAAAATTAGAAAGAGGAAAGAATTTTTTGTTTGTTTGTTACGATTTGGCTCAAAAACCACTAAACGGATTTTAAAAATTCTTTCACCATTAGAAAGCTACATTATTTACTTAAAACAAAGGCTACATTTTATTCAACCGAGGTGGCCCGCAGAGGTGGGGATTACGGAAGTCACATACATTCCCGCGATTCCCGGCGTAGGTGGGAGATGGAACACCGGGGTGGTTTTAGTCAGTAAGAGTCTGACAGACCCCTCTGCCCGCTCCAAGGCGGAGGACATCCATGAGGATTTCCTTCGTAAAAAAAGGCCTATCTCCAGCAGTAGCCATCTTTCGGCGGTAATAATAATGATCATGAACAAAAATTCAGGCCAAGAAGAAAAAAAGTTTATGACATTGATATTTAAAACCAGCCAAATCTTCCACAGATAACAAACAATCTTACGTCTAACATTAAACAGATAGTTACTGATTCCTATACACCACGAATTCCCCGAAGTATGTTACATACGAGCGGGGTGAATAGGTATTCGCTCACAAGCTGCTAATTAATCTTAACTGGAGCAATTACCTCGGCAATATATTAGTAAATTTGCCTAACACTGCCATCAAGTGACGTAGGCTATCATTTTCTATTATACCTACTAGAATCGCTAGATAATGTGTGATGATTACAGTAGGATTTATTAGTCATTAGTCGGTCGTAATGCAGATTATTGGTATAAATATTGGTGATTGTAAGAAAGGTGGTGAATCAGTAAGAAAGAAGATAAGGGTCATATGAGAAGAGTGATCATCAAAAACATCGTTGGATTGGCATCCAGTCTTACCGCACGCAGCTTAATACTAGTATTTTATGGGGAGCTTCTATAGCTGACCTCCACAACTCAAAATCTGGATAACACGATACCCTTCGATACCCCACGATGTTCAAGTACGTAATTTTTATCTATTAACCAATATTGATAATAGACTAATAGGTAACTATATGTTTAGAATATAAGAACGAAACCTAATTTACTAACAAAAATTGTCAGATTGAAACAAAAATTAAAAATTCAAGCTAAATTTAAACTAACATCTTAAATGAAATAACTTTACTTAATTACTAACGAAAATACCATAAATAACATTGAATCTAAGTAATTTTTTCTTGTGTTTTGCTAGAAATTAAAGGTTTTTTTTATTTTTCACTAGCTGTCGCCTGCGGCTCCACCCGCGTTCATGTCGAAAATTATCCGAAGGGGACATATTCCCGGAATAAAAATATCCTTTGTGTTATTTCAGACTATAATCTACCTTTGTGCCAAATTTCATCGTTCAGTGGTTTTTGCGTGAAAGAGTAACAAACATCCATCCAGACTTACAAACTTTCGCGTTTATAATATTAGTAGGATTTTATTGTTTGTTTAGAATTCTATGCATTAGAAAACGTACCTATCTGTCCGAAATAAAGAAGTTACAGCCTACTAATCAGAACAAAACTCCACTAAACGTGAGTCTTACCGCTGTCCCATGGATTAATCAGTGGCTTCTTAGCCTTTTAATAAACGAGAATGGTCCTTAAGCGTCCTATTTTAGTACAACGAGGTCGCTATTCGCTGTCATGGCCGCGGGGGGCTATTACAGCCATTTTATCGGACACAAGAGAGCTATTACATAAAACGGTCGATCAGGCACGCGGTGGTCGCCAATCTGGGATATTTAAATGGTTTTATGAATTGTGATGTTAGATGCTTAAAATGCGTTATCCTGTTGTTCAGTTGTATGCCATCGCCAAACCACTATTTTGGCTCCCTTATAACATAAGATAATAATGTCCATCACGATCCGAAGGATTTTGAAAGCATGTGAGTCAGGTATTTAATGGGAGCTCGTGGCTAAATAATAACAGCCGAAGGACCGATCTTCAAGGTTAAGCATGCCCTTGGCGAGGTTCGTCTGTGGATGGGTGATCATCTTAACATTTTGAGACTCCATCGTGCGTTGGAGAGCACATTAAGCCGTTAATCCCAGCTGTCATTTGTGGATCTTTGGCAGTCGTTATGTATTGTCAGAAGCCAGAAAATCTGACGCCAGTCTTACCTAGAAGCCGGTAGCTGTACCGGCTTGTAGAGGTCTGATAGGCTAGTCGCTCCACGTAAAATACTGGCACTAGGCTGAATCCAGTTTGACTGGGAGCTGACCGTAATAATTGGAAAAAACTATGGAGATAATGTTAAAAAAAACCGGACAAGAGCGAGTCGGACTCGCCCACCGTGGGTTCTGTACAAATTTGTAGGTAAATGTGATAATAAAATTGTAGGTATTATTGAAAATAGTTTTCTATTTACTAAATATAAACTTTTTCACAACTGTATAGTTTTCAGATTTTTCCCTATACTTGTAGTATAAGACGGTATTACTTGCCAAATTTCATAGTTCTAGTTCAACGGAAAATACCCTATAAATTCTGATTCCCTTGAAAGTGTCGAAATAAACGTTTTTTGCGGCATAAACGGTCGTATCTTTTTTTAACGTTGACTTAGAATGTTGATTTTTTCACAGTTTAATTTCGATACCTTCACGCGTTCCCGAGATAAGGGGTCTTAACAGACAGACAGACGGACGGACGGACGGACGGACAGACGGACGGACAACAAAGTGATCCTTTAAGGGTTTCGTTTTTTCCTTTTGAGGTACGGAACCTTAAAAATAGTGAAACCGGCATTTAAACTTGTTGCCAAAAGATTTCGTTTTCACCAGTTAAAAACGGAGGTTTCAATATTAGTCCACTACTAAAAATATTGTAATGGTCCTTCATTCTGACAAGAAGGCACTATATTATTAAAGCAAAAAATTATTAAACCAATCATACTTGAACTAAATACTAAAATTAAAAAAAGCTTCCTAAAATACGAGTCGCCCATTCTTCTTTTCTGATGAAATATTTGGTTGAAGAGTTCAAGAAGTACTAACTGCAAGTGGAAAGAAAAAATATTTTTTGACTAGTTTTCCGCCGCGACTTCATACGCGCACATCCCGTTTTTCCCCGTTCCCATAAGAATTTACCGGTCTCGTATAGCTTACATATATGCTACCTCATGAATGTGGCTATCATATACAAAAATAATTTTCCAAATCCAGAGATTAGCGCGATCAAATAAACAATTTCTTCAGCTTTATTATATTAGTAAACATCATCATCATCATATCAGCCGAAACACGTCCACTGCTGGACATAGGCCTCCCCCAAGGAGAGGGTATTTTATTAGTTTAAATAGATAAAATAACAAGAAGGAGCTCGTGGCTAAATAATAACAGCCATACGGGTCGATTTTCAAGGTTAAGCAACGCTTGCCGAGGTTGGTCTGTGGATGGGTGACCATCTTAACATACCGAAACTCCTCCATGCCTCAGAAAGCACGTTAAACCGTTGGTCCCAGCTGTCATTTGTAGATCTTTGGCAGTCGTTACGGATAGTCAGAAGCCACAAAATCTGACACCAGTTTTACCAATGAGGACCGTGTTACCCAGTTAATGGGTTGTGCAGGTCTGGTAGGCAGCCGCTCCACGTAAAATACCGGTATTCAGCTGAATCCGGTTTGACTGGAAGCTGACCCCAATATAATTGGGAAAAGGCTAGGCAGATGACGATGAGATAAGATAACACGTAAAAATAAAAATATCACCAACTCGGTTTTCCCTGATGAGGTGAATTATATAAAGAACTGGTTCAGTTACTTTGTACAGGTTATTTTTGAAGGAGAGTAACATGGGTTCTGTCTTAAATTCAGTACTTGAGACTGAAAGATTCTTCGTAGTCAAAAATAAAGACAGAACTTCGCAAAGGCGATGACGAAATTCTCAAACAAGTCACGCACGCTAAGAAATTACGGAATGCTCCCCAGGGTAAGTTAACGAGCTGAAAACTTCAGGTTCCCGGAAAATTTCATACACGAAAAGAAAAATAAATTATTAAGTAGAGAAAACAGGGCATTTTGCTGATGGCGCTATCAAAGAGAGACGCTGAATGAAAGCATTTTGTAAATGCGATGATAATCTTGTGGCTTTTTTTTCACTTTTAGGGGCCTATGTGCTCACGAGTAAATTTGTGAAAATTGGGTACCTGTAACACTCAGAAATGATAATCAGTAAAGACCAGTGTTTTTTTTTTAAATAAGTAATCGAATTCATACAATAATGCGGTTTTCTATGACATTGTCACTGGTAAACCTTCGTTTACCTTTCAAACAAAATTTCAAATCCCTTTGAGCTTTAACTGGTTCGTCCTACCGATTGATTGGAGGCACCATACATGATATAACGATAGAATTTGCTGCACCAGTACAATAAAGGTTGCAATCTTCGTTTCAAATAGAGCTTTGAGGTCTCGTCGATACCACACTGTAGCAAATAACGTTAGCAGTAGTAGCGGAATCCCTAAAAGGTGAAAAAATTAGATTGGATTGTCAGCCATAGCTCTTCGTCCACTAAACTAAACAGACCAGCCGGCCAATTCCGTATAAAAACCGGACACTGAAAACATCGATGAAGTGATTGTCGGTCCAATTAATGCAATGGGTCACTTCAAGATCACTTCACCTAAGTTTCTACGGTGAGATTTAACAGAATAGCACCAAAAAAGAGAGAAAGAAGATTCATTTATTTAGCACAAACTTAGGACACGCAACACGTTCACAAAACAGAGTGGAGTGAAATGAAGTGAACTGTCATTCCATTTTTTGCTTGACAGATCTTGAAGTGAGCCAATACATAGGTATTGACAGTTCACGTCAAGACCTCTTCACCTAAGTTATCATGGTAGGATTTTTATAGAATGAGACCACAGGTCAACCGCCCCCAGCCTTTGACCCGTAAAACAAACATGAAGGATGATTACATTGAAACTTCTCAACGTGTTAACCAAGTTTGTGTGTAAACCAAGGTTGAGTTAGACAGTAACCTACTCGGTAATTGGATAACGTACAAACCGAACGTTAAACTGAAGTCTGTTTTCTATTCCCAGGGGTTTTGGTATTGCCTTGTTTCTAGTTGATTGTGTTCGGTGAGATGGAGAATAAAGCCGGGGAACCAATTGGTTTTGCGGTGCGAACAAAACCTCTTTGGAACGAAGTTTGGTGCGATTGCTTTCGTGGGTTTCAAAATGGTTGGGAAAACGTAAATATGTATTTGCTTGATGATGTCAATGTCATAGAAAATCGGATTATTGTGTGAATTCGATGATATTGATTGTTACACAATATTTAATAACTGTTGTCCAGAATATAAATTAATTGTTACTGGCTAGTGTACATATAGGGGTTTGGCGCTGATAGTCGAAATACAGGCTTTGCCTAGTTCGACTACAGATGACTACACCATTTTTATTGTCCTAAATTAGTCTGTTAACATAACTTATGTCTTAGCTTCTTTAAATAAACATTATTATTATTATTGAAGTGAATTTTATGAATTTCCACTAATTAGGTTGGTCCTTGTAGATATCACCGGAACATTGCAAACGCCGTAAGATTGTAAACAAAGCGTTTTTTTTCTATTATCTATCTAGAAATTGTAATCTAATAAAGATTCATTACAATCTTACGGAGTCTGCAATTTTGCGCCGCAGAGCCTGTCGTCTTAAATTCACCCCTTAATAATAATTCTAGTTTGATCCAGCCCGTCCCTAGCTGTCCTCCCCCCAGCGGCGCCCTAAGCCGAAGCTCGTACCCCACGGGGGGTGCCCTTAGCGTGTAGTCGCTTAGTTTGTAAGTTTTTTATAAGCCCTGGCTGGAGGCTTTAATATTATATTAAGGCCACCACAGGCAAGCCCGGTTAAGCAATCGACAACCTTATAGGTTGAACTGCGAGACGCCACTCACAAAAAAAAGCCCTTAGCGTTCCAGGGCCGCGGTGATTCTTTCGAACAAATTCCGCAACCCTGGCAGAAAAGGCCTTAGGAATTCATTTCAAATCATTATTTTCCTCTGCAACCTAATTTAAAACCTTTAACACCCAAACTTTCTCAAACTTTAGTCCTTATTTTGTTTAAAACAAAACTTAGGGTCGCAGAATAAGATCATCTTAGGAAATATTTCTGAATTATTGATAAAATCTTTGCGGCGTTGTGTTGAGTGCGATGTTATTAAAGATCGCCTTTTTGTAATAAGTATTTTACTGTAAAACTTTTCTTCTGCTCCGTTAGCAGCCCAAGATTTTTTAAATAAATACCGAATACCGAAATATAGAGTTTTTTGAAGGGTCTGGGATGAATTAAGGGGAAGAAAAATTGTTTAAAATGGTTGGCACCATCCATTTCAAACAATTTTGTATATGTAATACTTTTAGAGTTATAAAAAGCAATGGTTTAAGATATTTAAGTATGCCAAGTCAAAGTCAAAAGTCAAAGTCAAAGCATTTATTTCAAATAAACCATTAACAGGTAGGAATTGTCAAAGTCAGTCTGTCAAAATCATGAAGCTATTTGCACGTTCGAAAGCGTAGATCTCTATGGAGAAGAACGCGCAAGAAACTCCACGGACACTCTTTTAAATCATTTTATGTTTACAATAATCCTGGTTACATTAACCTTGTTGCTTCTATATATGAGAACAATGTAAAGAAAGAAAAAAACAATTTATAGTATCAAATATTAAAATGAGGCAGTGGCAACTAAGGGATGACCAGTCTCCACTGACGGCGCCCGTTCACGAACCTTTTAAACATTATTAAAAAGCTCAAAATAATTTGTTTAAATCATGCAACAAAATGATAAAAATTGAAGATATAAGTAATATTTTAAATGCGAAAACTCTGTGTGTCTGTTCGCGTATTAATGATTCGACGGGTATAGATACATCTCGGCTCCTACCGCGGGAAATGTTTGACTTTCACACGGCGGAAAGCTCGCTCGCTGGTAGATACCAGCAGTGCGATTCTGTAAACATTTCCCCGTGAAGGCATGGGTTGAAGTGATCACGAAGTGAGCTGTCAATCCATGTTATCAAGATGGAATGTCAGCTCACTTCGTGATCGCTTCACCCAAGCCTTCACTTCGACATGTTTACAGAATCGACCGGTTGTATTTTAATAGTCCTAAAATAGTTTGGCGGTAGACGTAAGGTAAATCAACAAAATCTCGTCATCAGAATTAATGTTTAAACGAATATTAATCCTCGCATCGAACAAAGTATATCCCAGCACACCATTACATTATAGTAGGTACAACTGTTATCGACCAATATAATAATATACATACGGAAAGGATCTCCCCTTCGACAGTTTCAGTCGAAATAAAATCACTCGAGCGATTATTCAGTCCCTTGGAGAGATCCTTCAGGCTTTACTTTCGCGCTTAAAGATGGAAATTAATTAAAATTTACACACTTACACTATTAAGAAATATGATGGAGAATGTCTATATTGTAAACATCAGCATTTTTTTTTTTCGATGTCGGGTGAAATCCTCATGGATGTCCTCCGCCCTGGGGCGGGCGGAGGGGTCTGTCAGACTCTTACTGACTAAAACCACCCCTGTGTTCCATCTCCCACCTACGCCGGCGATCGCGGGAACGAATGCGACTTCCGTAATCCTCGGCTGGTGCTGGCCCGCCTCTGCGGATAATCATCAGCCTAGCCTAGCCTTTTCCCAACTATATTGGGGTCGGCTTCCAGTCAAACCGGATTCGGCTGAAAACCAGTATTTCTCTTGGAGTGGCCAGACCTCCACAATCCAGTAACTGGGTAATACGGTATATCTTGACAAGACTGGAGTCAGATTTTCTGGCTCCCGTAACGAAAGCCAAAGGTCTAGAAACGACAGCCGGAATCAACGGCTTCACGTGCTTTCGGAGGCACGGAGGAGGCTCGGTATGTTAAGATGATCACCCATTCACAGACCGACCTCGACATGCATTGCTTAACTTTGAAGATCGATCCATGCGGCTCCTCATACTATACTGTACTGTATAAAAAAAAGCAGACTAACTGACTGGCCTGAAAGAAGAAGAATATTTAACGGCTGGTCTGATTTCGGTTTTTTGCTTGGATATCTTTGGTTAGACGTACCTACTGAACGCTGTGTTAAAATTTATCCATCCATTATGGGACCTTATACTTATAAAATTCCACGCGAGTGAAATCGCGGTTGATGAAAGAATATCACTTTATTTCGAGCTCTAGCTTACTAACAACTAATAAGAGGCTGATTTACCAAGTAACTAACAACAACACAGCCCCAACCTCTTAAAAGACATCAGAGAGAAAAAACAATTAATTTCCTAATTTTCATTTCAAGAATTTCTGTGATTTGCCAATGAGGACATCCAGGCAAAACAATAAGAACAGAACAGATCACGATAATGATGATGGTAACGTGACGTATCGTGAACTTCCCCGTTTCATCACCACTACACTTCAATAGCAGCACTATGTCTCGTCGCATCCCACTGTCCACACGAGATTTAGACAGATAATGTGCAAGAGTGACGTTTACCCATGAAATACTTTTTGGTGTTCTTATTTATTCAAAAGTTTTAACCCTTTAACGCATATCAGGTAGCTAATTTGACAGTTGGTTAAAGGTAGATACGTTATTTACACCAACCGTTAGACATTATTTTCATAACTGTACCTACTACTAGTACTTAATTATTTCAAACTAAATAGAATCACTCACTATTAGCCCTTTAGTAATAAAGCAGTCTTTATTACGGAGTCTAATATGAAAATATGTTACTCACATACATAGTCACAAATTCATATTTGTTAGGTACACAAAATTATTTTTCCAAGAAAACAGTCTATTTTCTTATCTAATTTCATTTAAATCTCTTGTTACAAACAAATAAAGTAAATACTGTCGAAGGCGTTAGGTGTAGGATTTAATTAAATGTGTTTATTTTATTTGAGACAGAATATATAATAACAATGAACGGCCAAAGGCCTGATGGCCAAAAGCTTTGACGACCATCTGTCGAAGCTATCGTAGCGCGGTTGGGTAAAGGGCCTGATACAGAAGGCAGTACTCCTCAATACAGCTCGTTTTGTGAGGAGGTTCCTTTCTCTGTAGCCCTAACTACCGATAGCTTGAATCCTGCTGCTCCCGACACCGGCGGACTACTATTTTTAATTGTTTTTTTTTTGTTACAAGTATTTTTATAAAAAAGAAATATTTATATGTAAAGAAAATTAAATAAACGAAATAATAATAATAAATTTATTTGTTAAAATAATGTTGTTACAAGGTATTATAGCTTACACAATATACGTCCATTATATTCTGCTGTTTCCAGCGTACAAATATTTCAGAGAATTATAATTAAGTTTGTTATTAATATTTTAATACAATCAATTAATTTCACATTATCCTTTCATCCGCATATATCATTGACAGCCAGTCATATAATAGGGGGAAATAATAGTGGTTCCGAAAAACAAATTAATCTCCAGCGATCTGTGGCCGACTATTATTCTAATTAACCAGCGTTATAATGAATTACCGACAAAAAAACCCAAAACATACCGAAAAAAAATATCCAATTTAACAAACAAATAAGAGCATGTTCAAATTACATATTCTCCTAAAAAAATTGGATCTTCGAATAAAAAAACTAAATTTCCGAATAGAATACTGAACCTCCGACAAAATTACTAAGTTACCGACAACAGAGGTTTTGTCTAAATAATCATATTTTTACAACTTGCATGAACTGTTTTAATTTCTATTGTTGGTTTTCAAATTAATTTTTTAACACTCATTAATGATGAAAATACCTCAACTGTTCGGCCCGCGCGATCGGGTTCGGGTCGCGTTCGGCTGTTTTCGCGTGCGAGTTCGAAAGATCCGAGCGCAGTGTGCTTGCAACGACAGATCCTTGCGTGTTTTGTCTGTTTATGTTACAAAATTAAATAGTTTTTGTTGCTATTGGTTTATTAATATTATCATGTCAACGAACTAATAAATTTACTAAGGAAACTACTAACTTACCATCTATTAAGGAAACTTAGTGGGATCCTGCCGTTTTGCCGAAAAGATTTTGACAAAATTTCATTACCCAAACAAATTTTAGCAACCTTTTTTATACCATTGCAATATTTCGAATGATTTTAGTACGCATATTTTTATTTGGTCAAAGTTTTACTTGGCAAAATATTACCAAGTATAATGTCATTATGGCATTTGGTCTTTAATCAAATGATTTATTACAGCAAACAATCTTCAGACTATAAACTATTTAGATTAGGTTAATTTCTTTTTTAAACAAAATGTGTAGGTTAGGTTAGGTTAAAACTGTGACCTCCTACGCACGAGCCGAGCGAGCGAAGCGAGCGGTGCCGCGGCAGCGGCCGGCGAGTGCCAGAAACGACTTGCATTAATAGAAAAAAGAGATTGTTTTTAGTAGGTTACCTGGAACTGAACTATTAAGATTAGGATAATTACTTATTTTTTATATTTTTTGAAATAATACAGGATAATAGTAAAGTCTACTTGGTTTTAGATTAAACCATGAATACGACTGTTCTGACTTTTTAACGCCTGAAATAGGTACCGATATCGAAGCATACCAGTGGTAAGTAAAATTCATGATAAATGATGCAAGTAAAAGTTATTGTTGCAAGTACATTTTTGTATTTTTTATAAGTTTCTGTATAACCACTCAGAATAATATTTTCAGTATAATGTTACAGTTAAAATAGCACCACAGTCTATGAAATATGAAAGGTAATTTATGAATTAATAGTAGGCATCTAAAGATAAAAATTACAAAGCATAGTTTTCAGGAGAACGTAATTTATGCTGGTAGAAAAGTATTATAGCAATAAATAGTCATGTATATTTTTCGAAGATTTCAGTATCTCATTCGGTCGTTTCGTCATTTTTATTCGGACAAAAGTAGTCGGAAAGTTAGTATTTTAGGCAGTAGATTTAATAATTTGAGTAAGGACAATTCTACTTTTTTTGTCGGAGCTTTTATTACTACCCTATAATAGGGTACACCTACTTGACTGGATTTTTTTTGAGTAAATTTCTCAATACCTATAGAAAAGATCAGGCATAGAATTAAAAAAAAAAGAAAAACCCAAAAAATTATAGTTGCGAGTGTTTAAAAAGAGACAGTACTAATTGTGTGTGACGTGAAACACAAGCATCGCCATTATGAATTTGCGCCATCCAGTACATACGACATTTTGCTTGACAAGGATAGAAGACTATCTTCAAAAGCATGTAACTCCTCTATTTTATTTCTTTTTACACAAATCGTACAATTTTAGAGACAAGTATTCATTCATCTCGATTTTTGAGAGTTGTCAAATAGCCTATTTGAATACGTAATCTTATTTTATTCATAATGTCCCATTAAACTTATTTAGACTTCGAACGAAGTCTAACTACAGAGGTCAGCCTGCTCTCACAGTAGGTACCTATCTACTATAAAACTTCAGTAGGTTTGAAAGGCTTCTATAAACTGGAGGATTGGGTAAATCTAGACAGTTTTATTGTAGGCATTTCGTCGTAGAATCTCTTGATTTGGTATCTCTAATCTGGACCTAGAATATTAGCCCTGTCTGAAATATGACGGACAAAAATACGGTATTCAGCTAGTGTAATGGTATTTAGCTGAATCCGGTTTTATTGGAAGCTGACCCCAATATAGTTGGGAAAAGGCTAGGCAGATGATGACCCAGGGTTGCGGAATTTGTTCGAAAGAGTCACCGCGGCCCTGGAACGCAAAGGACTTTAGAAGGAACACGGATGGGTTTTAGTCAATAAGAGTCTGACACGCCCTTCCGCTCCACCCAGAGCGGAAGAAGTCATATGATGATTTCCCACCCATAAAAAAAAAAAAAAAGGCAGATGATGACATATAGAGACTGATGAAAAAAAAACTAGCCAAGTTGTACTCACGTGTAAAGGGTTCCGATCGAATTTCATTTTTGTAACATGTTTTTGTAACACTATGGATTTTTTATAGGTTTTCCTGTAATATATCTAGGTTCCTCTTAACTATTATCTACATTTTTTCAAATTTTTGGCTCTGTAGTTTCGGAGAATATCTAAAGGGGAGAATCACCATGCTACTGACCAACCTCGACAAACATTGCTTCACCTTGAAGCTGTTACTATTTAGCCACGAGCAATAGTTTTGTAAGGCTAACGGTCTAGTTCAGGGCCAACTTTACTAACTTGTAGAATGGTATTTCATGAGAGACTAGTGAAATAATTAAAAATATATTTTAGGCCAGAGCTACGTTTTCGTATGTGTACAACACCATTCTACAAGTTTGTAAAGTTAGCCCTCGACTAGACTGGTAACCCAGTTCTAAGCGGAGCAGCGCCTTAGTAGAAGTAATACCGCCTCGTTGGTCGCGTGGTCTCAAACGCTATGCTGAGAATGAGGTCCAAAGTGAGATTCCCGAGTTGGGCAAAGTGTTATTTGGTTTATCAGGCTGGAATTTTTCAGAAGCATCCCGGAGTTGGATCGGAGGACATTTGATAGCAATATCGTATAAATAAACGGGACTTTTGTAGTGTATAAGCTATATTCTAAGTTGCCTATATATACCTATGTATGTTACACGTGTACTT
>NDFZ01002221.1:0-17070 GCA_002192655.3 Mamestra configurata
GTGTGCATCCAAGTCATCTCGCCACCGCTTTCTGGGCCGGCCTCGGCGACACCGTCCATCCTCAGGCACCCATTGCGTGGAGACCGTGGACCCGTAATCATATAATAGATACTATTTGCATACAATTGAATCACCATTCAATAGTTTCCTGGCTGGACAAAGGCCTACCCTTTTCCTTCAAAACGTGACTATTAGCTGACAATACATGTAGCGTTAACACTACGTCCCTTATACGAGGGTCACCCATTGCCGAACACTTTTCGGTAATAGATTTAAGTATACGTTATCTACGTATTTAAACGTACAGAGAAGACTTTGTTGAGTTTATTTTACCCATGGAGGTGTGTGAGATATTTTATAGCTAACTAGCGACCCGCCCCGGCTTCGCACGGGTGCAATGCTGATACTAAAATATACTACATGCACAATGTATTTAAGCCATTTATATAATTGCGGACTTTTTTGTAGACCTTTTTAAGGTGTACAATACGGTAGTACATTATTTTGATCTAGCTCGTCTCGGGTTCAGCCAGCGTTTGCAATGTAAGCGCAAAAAATGTGTTTATTTACGACATCGCATTAGAACCTCTAAAATTATCAGTGTTTCTCTACTATATTATGCATGTATTATACATATAAACCTTCCTCTTGAATCACTCTAAAAAAACGCATTAAAATCCATTGCGTAGTTTTAAAGATCTAAGCATACATAGGGAGAGACAGACTGCGGGAAGCGACTTTGTTTTATACTATGTAGTGAAGTTTATCTTGAAGGCTAATTTTTGATCGTTTTTTTTTTTGGTTTTCTATCACTGAGAGACCACTCATAAATATAATAATGAAGATAAAGTACCTGCACTCCTTCAAAAAATAATAACATCCTTGTCTTTTGTTCGCAGATAATGAGGTGCGTTACCAACACACCAAGTAAGTATGAATAATATAGTCTCAGCAACGAGGGTTGATCTCCAACGAAAAATATGATAATTTGTTGGTGAGTGGGTCAAAACGAAAACGGCGAAGTGTAGGTAAACGAGGTACGAGGGAAAGGTGACATTGACGACGAATTTGTGACAGAAGTGCTACGTGCACAAGAGACTATGGCGATATATATCTAAAAAATTGACGTTTATAGTGTACCTATATATTGATACAAGTAACATCTGTACATCAAGGCTATATTTTCACCTTCTGATCTTTGAGTGATATTGCTGTGACGTCGCTGGCTTCAACATCAAAGTAGATGCTGCAGATCAGACATTCGGAAATTAAAAACTGAAACCAATATAGCGCTGTCTGTGAACGCTTTAGCACAGAGCAGAAAATGATATTGCATAACACGAAATCCAATATTTACTTTGGAAACAGCATTCGACTGAAAACATTATCGATTTAGGTATAAACAAACGTTGATATATCGCATTTCATATCCCGCGGCTGTTAGCCGATCGTCAACAAACAAAATTTTCAATTAATAGGAACGACATCTCCCCCAAATACGGACTAAATCATTATTTGCTCGTAGAAGTAATAACAGTTTGAAACTAATATTGAGTGAGCCCGATTTCTGGCTGTCCAGTCCTGGGCTGTTCGAATTACGATAACATTTCACCACAGAATATAAAATTAGCCAGAAGGCGCAAACCTGAACGTGCTTAGAACTAAGGGATTGAAAAAAATATTTTTGGTCTAAGTTAGTGGCCGCGTACCTTCGGGTAGCTAGGTGCATTAACATATTGGACATTCATTGTAAAATTACAATACTGGATGCAAAATGTTGTTTTTTTTAAAGTGCCAGTCTGACCAAAACGAAGATGCCAGTTACCGTACGTTCTATAAATTGGCAAATAAAGCCTACGAATATAATAATAATAAATCTTAGATAATAATATGGGTAGAACAATGTTAGACGCCTGTACTAGGAGAATCCTGTATCACAGGCGGCAAGAGTTCAACAATGTACTAATTATCGTATAAAAATGTTTACAATATTTACTTAATATTAAAAAAGTAACTGAGTTATATTAATTTATTTGATAAATATATCCGTAGTTGACCTCCTGTATAAACACTAAGTACGTACGAAGTCGGCATTCAATGGGTTAAACAGTATGGTTTGATTTTTTTGTTAAAGAAATAGTTAGTGATTTCCGTCTGTAGAATTATGGAAAATAAAACTGGGTATGTGGGTATTACAGGCAGGATAAACTCAAGTTTTATTTCATAATTGTGACGATCGTATGCACCTTCTGGTTCGTTCCATATTCCAAACATTCGGCTCTGTTAGCTTCGATACAATGAAGAGAGAGGTGTCCGGTCAGCATTAATATTTCGTGGTGTTACCGCGTCGCAGATATGAACTGACGGAGCCACGGTGTGCCTCCATATTTAATGTTTTAAGTGCTTTTTCGTGTTTCCAGGTACTTATTAAGCTCCTCGCTAAATTGGAGGGCTATTTTAGAGGTTCACTTTGTAAATGCCTGTGATAATGGTGTGGCAGTTTGTTTAATTGTTATTTTAGTGAAATAGCCATAGTAGGTACTGAAGACCACCATGCGTTTGGTGCATTTTGTTATACTAATGAACCTATTTAGATGGTAAAATGTAATAAACATGATACTGTTAAGCTTTTTGAGACTTGCACATAGGACATGAAATTCTATTGCTGCTGGCCAATGACTTGAACATAAAGAACCAAAAATAAAATAAGGATGATATCCTTGTCCGTGTTTGATCTCAATACATTTCTCCTTTTTGCGTAATAATAATTTGAGCAAGAAACATCAGTGACGCAAAACCCAAACTCGCTCAGAAAAATATTTCCGAAGTAAGCGGCGGTCACCGGACGAAAACTTTTGTTGTTGTGGACATGTTTCGCCCGGGGCTTGTTCAACGGAACCGAAAAAGGGCAAACCGGGGCGCGAAGAAAAACCCTTAAAAAAACTTGCTGACACTTTTGAAAATTGGAAAAATCTTTAAAAGATATTTCAAAAGTTCTTTGCTATGGACATATTTATGATGTTATGCCCCATTGGCTTCATTAGTTATTTTTAACCCTTGCACGGTAGAAGTAAAGGAGAGAAGTAGGTTATCTTAACTGGTAACTAGGCCATCAACAGCTACTGTTCTATCACAGCGTCTACTTTCCTGAATGTAGTTTTTAATACAAACATTTTAGTTTGCACGTCGCAAATGTTGAGTAGGTATCTGCTACTGTTTATACAGGGTATTTCAGAAGGGCGTGGTCAAATTTAAAGGGAGTTTTGTTGTGTCTGAAATAAATACTTTAAAGAAATGATTTCAAATGATAAAAAAAAATATAACACGATCGGAAAAAAACGACTAAAAATCCAATATAATTACTTTTTAAGCAGTCTGACATACCGAGTTTCCTCCGTGCCTCGGAAAGCACGTTAAGCCGTTGGTCCCGGCTGTCATTTGCAGATTTTTGGCAGTCGTTATGGATTGTCAGAAGCCAGAAAATCTGACACCAGTCTTGCCTAGAACTACCGTGTTACCCAGTTAATGGGTTGTGGAGGTCTGGTAGGCAGCCCCTCCACGTAAAATACTGGTATTTAGCTGAATCCGGTTTAACTGGAAACCGACTCCAATATAGTTGGGAAAAGGCTAGGCAGATGATGAAGCAGTCTGATGCAGTTGGAGGCATCAAATCCGTTATTGAACTAAAATAAATGCAACTAACTGACTGTGTTAGATACAATGGTAAATATAGATGGAGTGAGTATGAAGTGAACTGTCATTCCATCTTGTTTGTATGGACTGACAGCTCACTTCATGTTCACTTCACCTAATTTTACACGGTGACATGTTTACAGCTGGTCGATTCGGCGAACACGTCGAAGTGTAGGCTTGGGTGAAGTGATCACGAGGTGGGCTGTCAATTCATATAATCAAGACAGAATGATAGCTCACTTCGTGATCACGTGACATCTTGATTATATGGATTCACTTCACCCAAGCCTTCACTTCAACATGTTTACAGAATGGACGGCAGAATCGCACTGCTATAGAGAAACATAGTTTTGAAAGACAAGAATGAATTCTATCTTTAATTCTCTGAGTACACAGTACAGTCAATTAGGTATTTCAGTAGGCTTAAGATAGCATAAGGACTCCAGACAACGAAACCTAATGATCAGAGATATGATCTTAATTGTGAAGATTTCAGGACAATCAAACGTTTAGTACCTAATTGGACTTTCTTTGTCTAAAATGTTTAGTAGCTTTTTTATTACGGTTTAAGACGTCATAAAAACTTTTTGAAGTTATTTTAATCAATATTGCAGTGAAATAAAATTAAATCTGTATGAATCATAACCAGCCTACGGATGTCAAGCAAACTTAATTTGTGCCATCCAGTGTGTGTCCCACATTCACATTATCCACTTTAAAAATAAGTTTAACTTAATACCTAGCACACGTTTATACCTGGATATTAAATTCTTGGACATGAACTTTACTATATTAAAACTAGGAAATATTTAAACTCTTCTCGCATCTAATCTTAAACCATAAAAATAGTTCCCTATATTAAACTTCTCGTTCACGATGCATAATGAAAAATGTTTGCAATATTCTGTCGTTAACATGAAAATAACTCCACTTAGAAATATACTAACTTACCTGAAACGGTCAGGGAAGGAAATTAAAAAACCTTTGATGTAGCGATGAGATTTTCATCTTAAGTTTTAAAATTCAGTTTATTTAAAACTTGTAGTTTAATCTGTGATTATTTTCGGGTTAACCCAAATTGGTACACCTCAATAACCCTATTTTATGATCTGGAGTTTTATAAAAAAAAACTCGACCATTTCAATCTTGAAATGGCGATTTTTCCAGTGATAATTTACTTATTTGTAATTGAACGTACAACATTTTTATGACACTTCATTCCAACAAGATCTCATCAAGGCTTTGCGCTAGCAAATTTTCTGCAAATGTATTGCCACATCGCCTATGTCAGGGAGCTTTTATACGAATTCTAATTATAATGAAATAGGGCCATCTTTTTATAAGTAAATGATGAAATTATAATACTGCGGTCTCCATTCCAATTACCAATTCAATCACAATACAAGATCTGATTGAATTGTAAAGAGACTTCAAAATTAGATTGTTTACCCACGAACGAGCAACTTGCGAAAGCTCGATGAATAAAAGGAAGTCCTGCCTGTCATAGTTGTATTAAAATGCAGAAAATATAGACAACAATGAAATAATGTTCGGAACAGCGCATTGGGTCATGTTCCACGGAGGCTTATTACGTATTCGCGTGCATTTTTCGAACGATGCTCCATTTACAAATAACAATGGAAAGTAACTCGATACATTTCAATACTGTTCATGGTTGCAATTTTATTTTCTGATTTTCTCTTGTTATTTCATTTATTATTTCACCATTAGTTTGTGCTGGATTGGAAAACGATATGGTACCGGGTAAAAAGGGGTGGATAGAAATGATGGGGCGAATAAAAACGAAACTTTGATTGGAATTTTCACGTTATTTAAATATTGTTTGCAGCAATGAAGATCTCCATTTTTTTTTTAAATTATTTTATATTTAAATGGACGTGTATTTATGTGAAAATCCCAATAAAAGATTCGTTTTTATTCACGCCTGGATTTCTATCTACCCCGTTTTACGGTATGCAACTTTATTTTACAACTTACTGGGGGCTGTAAACTATCAGCTATTCCTACGGATTCACCCGTGATTCGTGTATTTACCTGAGTAAAAGTAGTTATAGCACCAAACAATAGTGAAGCTTTGTATCTATAAAAAAATTATATTTCGGATCAGAATGTTCAGAGATTGCCTCTTATAAACAAATAATTTACTACTTTATATCACTTTAGACGGAACAATATAACTAGAACTCAAATTCTTAATCAGACAAAGAAAATATAATTTAATTTAGCTATAATAGAATAAATGTTAACACTTCTGTGATTGACATAACCAATTCAGCTTTCACTTAACTTGAACTGAGACGAGATTTTAATAAACTTCGCTTTAATAGGTACTAAGAAAACGTTTTCATTTCATTCACCTCGTAAACTAAGCTATATAAAATTATATGAGATACATGATGGCACGTCTGCTATTCAAAATAAACCAGAAACGTAACACGTAACTCTGTTGAATGAATATTTCATACCACTTGCACAATACTTTGAATATGTAAAAGTTTGTATGTTTGCAACTCTATTATCATTTCAGAGTGAAATTTGTTTTACAGATACACAAATTACACAATAATATTTGGGGGAGCGGTAGTGCCCTCCGCCAAGACAAGCCAAAAGAAGCGGGACTCTTCTATACCTAACTTTTCTCGAAGCATTTCGTCGTGTTATCGAACCCTCATAATTGCGGTCTGATTAACACTAGTGAACAATAGTTCTACGAACATGTAGAATATTTAACAGCCATGCCGTATCTTTTTACTTAGATGTAGGGTTTGTAGAGTTGGGCCTTCTAGAGTTTGGCTGCGTTTCCACCAGAGATGTGCGAGGATGCGTAGCGAGGGAACCAATAGAAACGCTTGCGCTGAGTGAGGCTAAGTAAATGAAGTGATTCTATTGGTTCTTAAGAAACACACACACATCGTCGCACCACTCTGGAGGAAACGCAGCTAAACTTTAGAAGGTGACATCTACTAACACTTTCAGTGCCCAGAACTCAGCATATGGGTCGAACAATAATTTGTTCGTGTGCCCACGAGTCGTTGCTACATATAACGACGACTCGTGCATAATATGCTGAGTTCTGGGCACTGAAAGTGTTCATATTTACTTTGGCCAGTATTTGTACCGTGTTTCAACTATAAGATTTTTGGATACTAACTTCCACCCCCTATTTCACCCCCTTTGGGCATGACATTACAAAAATCCTTTCTTATCGGATGCCTACGTTATATAAGACATACGTGCTCCAAATTTCGCGTCCATTCATAAGTCAGCCAGGACAAATCCTTAATATATGGTTGTTGATTTTGGCAAGTAGTTGCCATATATTTAAATGTCAAAGTCAAAGCGTTTATTTCAATTAGGCCATTAAACGGCACTTTTGAACGTCATCATTTACAATAAATGAAATGATAAACAATGGCTATAGCCTTTATGTATAAATAAAATGAATATATATTCAATGGAAAGCGCATTATTTGGGAACGAAACGCCGTTATAAAATGGTAAAAGAAAAATTACAAACGTTACCCAGAAAATTTTGACAAATAACTGAAAGCTGATTATTTAAACAAAACATCGTCTATCAAGTTAGCTAGTTATTAATAAAATAATAAACCAATCAATTAGAAGGCATAAATTGTGACTCATTAGAGATAACTTGGCGAAAGCGTTTGAGTGAAAAGCGATATTCTCTGAGGGACTGTTGGCACGGAATCTCACGCGAGNGGTCTGATTAACACTAGTGAACAATAGTTCTACGAACATTTACAATATTTAACAGCCATGCCGTACCTTTTTTGGTTGCCGTGGTGTAAGAGTTGGGCCTTCTAGAGTTTGGCTGCGTTTCACCAGAGATGTGCGAGGATGCGTAGCGAGGGAACCAATAGAATCGCTTGCGCTGAGTGAGGCGAAGTAAATGAAGTGATTCTATTGGTTCTTAAGAAACACACACACATCGTCGCACCACTCTGGAGGAAACGCAGCTAAACTTTAGAAGGTGACATCTACTAACACTTTCAGTGCCCAGAACTCAGCATATGGGTCGAACAATAATTTGTTCGTGTGCCCACGAGTCGTCGCTACATATAACGACGACTCGTGCATATGCTGAGTTCTGGGCACTGAAAGTGTTCATATTTACTTTGGCCAGTATTTGTACCGTGTTTCAACTATAAGATCTTTGGATACTAACTTCCACCCCCTATTTCACCCCCTTTGGGCATGACATTACAAAAATCCATTCTTATCGGATGCCTACATTATATAAGACATACGTGCTCCAAATTTCGCGTCCATTCATAAGTCAGCCAGGACAAATCCTTAATATATACCTAGAGATGATTTTGATGGGATTCTGAATTACATGAAGTTGACAAGTGGTTGTTGATTTTGGCAAGTAGTTGCCATATATTTAAATGTCAAAGTCAAAGCGTTTATTTCAATTAGGCCATTAAACGGCACTTTTGAACGTCATCATTTACAATAAATGAAATGATAAACAATGGCTATAGCCTTTATGTATAAATAAAATGAATATATATTCAATGGAAAGCGCATTATTTGGGAACGAAACGCCGTTATAAAATGGTAAAAGAAAAATTACAAACGTTACCCAGAAAATTTTGACAAATAACTGAAAGCTGATTATTTAAACAAAACATCGTCTATAAAGTTAGCTAGTTATTAATAAAATAATAAACCAATCAATTAGAAGGCATAAATTGTGACTCATTAGAGATAACTTGGCGAAAGCGTTTGAGTGAAAAGCGATATTCTCTGAGGGACTGTTGGCACGGAATCTCACGCGAGTCAATGTAAGCGGTCAGTAAAGTGGTGCTATTTATAAAACTGGGTGAGAAAAACTTCCATTAAAAACTATTGTTGTACATTACCTCGGTCTTTAATTGTTTTATTAGAAAATTGTGTTATTTTAGGTATCGTTGAAAAACCTACCTATCTCCTACTTACCACCAAAACTTCGTTTACCATGTTATCACTTCATAGACGACGAAGAAAACTATTTTTATTCGGGCTGACTAGAGGGAAAAATTCTTTGATTGGTGTTTTGAATTTTGTTTTCCACGAATCTCATATTTATTACAGATTTAAAAATACATAATTATATTTGCTCGTTTTATTAAACTCTCGTAATTTGTTGTACATAAAAAGTTAATTAATAGTGTTTTTTTCGGTCGAAAACGTACCGAAATTAACTCGAATGAAGTCGCGAATCCTCATCATCTTCCTGCCCTTATCCCATGTTATTTGGGGTCGGCGCAACACGTTTTTTTCTTCCATTCTGTCCTGTCAGCCGTCACGCTATCACTAACTCCATTTTCTTTCATATCACTTCTAACACAATCCATCTTTTCTTTGGCCTCCCTCTCCCTGTCCATCCATCCACATTTATATTCATAACTCTTTTAGTTACGTGCTTTTCAACCCTTCTCTTCACATGACCATACCAAGATAAGCGGTTCCCTTTTAACTTTTCCGACACTGGCGCCACTTTTAAACGACCTCTAATAAACTCAGTCCTCACTTTATCCATTCTCGATACTCCACACATCCATCTCAACATTCTTATCTCCGCTACATGCAATCTTTTCTCATCCGTCTTTTTCACAGCCCGACATTCTGATCCATACAGGTCTTATCACGGACTAGTAAATGATAAAAAAACCGACGAATTGTGAACTGGAGGAAGTTCTCAATTCGTCGAAGTTTTTTAAGGTCGGTTAAAAATACTCTTAAAGCTGTTTTCGCGGAAAATAATTACGCTAAGCCGAAGCTTTCGCTGCGATTTTCCAAGAAAAACACTACAAACAGTTTAATTGCTATCATCTCTCTAATTGCTTGAACGAATAGTTAGAATTTTCTGGAATATTATGAGTGCTTGGTGCTCTGGTAGTGAAGATTTTTCCCCAACTCCGACAGCTTGCTTTTCGGTATTCTATTAGAAATATTTCGTAAGCAGGACTTGCATTCATTTTCTTGTTAAATTTTATGTTATGGACATGTGCGGGAATCTTAATTATTGTAGAAACGTTTTGATGGTACTTGTCATGTGGATGGGATAATAGCAATGTTTCCTATTCAATTCAGTTAAAGCAAAGATATAGTCTAGCCTCTTTTTAAGCAAGTGTACAAGAAGATTACGTATGTTATTGGTTACTTCTAGATACTAATAAATGCGAAAGTTTGGGTGGATGGACCGTCAGAACGGCTGAACGGATCTTGACGAAAATATTCTGGAATGACACATAGGATACTTTTTATCCCGAGAGTATGTTCCCTTGGGATAATTTTCAGCTAGTATTCTCTATGACAAAAAATTAGATAGGTGCTCATAGTCAAATTAAGTAGGTAGTTTGGCCATTCTTTAGTACGTCTATTCAACAAAATGGATAGCCGTAAATAATTCCGTGTGGTTAGTCCCAAACCGCAGCTTTTTGTTCAATGGAGACTAAGTACTATATATATGTTTCTGTGGGTTCAACCGACCCACTACTTAAGCTTAAACTGGAGAGATTAGTATCTGGAAATAGTGGTTGTAGTTTCGGAAAAGTCAGAATTATTGACCCTTCTAAATATCATAGTTTAATAATATTGATGTTTTTTTTTAAAGGAACTTTTTTGATTCATATTCAACTAAGGATACCATGACAAAGGCCTCAAAAATGTCCTTCAAATAATTAATTTTATATTACTTGAAAAATACAGCATTTTTATAACTATAGAAAGGCTCGAGTTTGACCACAATATCACTTATTGCAAAGCGATGATGTGGTCGACGATGGACCTTCCCTTGAATTAACTTATTCACTCTTGATTTAAAAACTCCCAGGTTGTAACTACCAGGAATCACAGACTCCGCCAGGGGAATCCAATCCTTAGCTGTACGCACAAATAAAGTGCCCAAAAATGTTTAAGAAGAACTCGTTCACTTTTGAATTTAGCCTCATAGAAAGAACATTATTTTAGGACAAACAAAAAATTTTTTTTGAACTCTTCCGACTTTACATACTTCCACCTACTGTACATATAAACACAAATCATCACAAATTCAATACGAATTACATCACCCCATTGCAAATATGGAACATTACATTGAACAGCGATTTCAATAACACACCAGTGAATTTATAGCAGCCCTATCAGAGATCAGGTCATGCCCTTCGGGAAGTTTCAAGTAGATCGCTATTCAATTTCCTTTGCGTTGGGTGACGACAGCAAACCGGGTTAGGGCTGCCGAAACAATTCTATTTGAGTGTACGTTACGTAAAATATCGCAGTGCAAATCAGATCAAAGACGCACATACTTTGGTATACCCAAAAGATAGACTAAGGTCATTGTGAAGAGCTTCTAGGAGATAGAATATAGCAAACAAGTTTTATCAAATCTCGGTGAGTTATATTATTTTGAAACGTATAGTTTATCAGTGTTTGAACCAATAACAGAGCCCTTGGATTTCAGATTCTGGAACAAATCATCATCTGCCTAGCCTTTTCCCAATGATATTGGGGTCGGCTTCCAGTCAAACCGGATTCAGCTGAAAACCAGTATTGTACGTGGAGCGGCTGCCTACCAGACCTCCACAACCCATTAACTGGGTAACACGGTACTCCTTGGTAAGACTGGAAACAATTGCGATCACCTAATATAATAATAAACACAATTAATATTTTTGGTGAGACCATTTTTAGTTTGTCACAAAACGATAAACTCACGGTCTATAAACATTGCGGGTCTGTTGCCAGCAGCAGGCATGGACGTGCAGTAGGCTACAGTAAGGGTAGGCCAGGGCTGGCCTACCCTTAATGTAGCCTACTGCGTGAGTTTATTTATTTTTTTATGCATGCCCATGCATAATGCCTAAAAAAAACTCACCATATTGTTCAGAGTTGAAATCACGATACCGGCGATGCGAATTTTCGTCCATATTAAAAGTGGGCGAACATTTTTTTTTGGTCATTATTTATGGGCTGGCCTACTTACTGTAGCCTACTGCACGCGCATGGCAGCAGGCTACCATCTATTGCACAAAATGACAGGTGGCAGCTAAAATTCAGAACTCGTTCGGCCCTCAGATAAACGCGAATCACAGCATTTTTTTTATTCACATCGCTTACTACGGAAGCTTTCCTTTCAAACGACGCATTAGTAGTTTCAAAGAGACGTAATTACATTACATCCTGAGCTCTCTACAGATATTGTAATAAAAAATAGTATCCCTTGCACCCAGCAAAAAAGGCGCGTCATAGTTCAACTTCTCATTTACTTGATGTATATTGAACCCGAAGGCCCTTTGTATTCAAAAGACCGCTGCCCGTTTATTTTGGGAAGGAAAAAATAAGAAGTATTGACAAAACTCGCATTTCATTTGAGTTACGACCGACTTTAGGGTTGACTTCGTATTTTACATTGAGTGGATGGATTGCATTGTAAATGGAGATGTTTTAATAAAAAAACCGGCCAAGTACGAGTCGGACTCTCATACGAAGGGTTCCGTACAATAAACCAAAAATAACACGTTTCTTGTATGGGAGGCCCCTTCATTTTTAATTTAATTATTTTTTTATTATTTGTTGTTATAGCGGCAACAGAAATACATCATCTGTAAAAATTTCATTTGTCTAGCTATCACGGTTGATAAGATACAACCTGGTTACAGACATACGGACAGTGTAGTCTTAGTAATAGGTCCCGATTTTACCCTTTGGGTACGGAACTCTAAAAATGAAGTGAATTATCATGGTATTTCTACCATGATAATTCACTTCATTTTTAGAGTTTATTTTTAGTACAATTTCGTGTAGATGGATTGGGACTATACAGGGTGTCACAGATAAGACGCAATATCTGAAAAGGGGTCATTGTAGTCATCATTATGAGCTTTTACTATGGGACTAATTGAAATAGCGCAAAAAAATCAGTAGCCTCCTATTTGCCATTAATGAATCCCAAACGTGCAAAATGTTGACTACTGGTTACAGTTTCTTAGGCCCAACTCCATGTATCGCTTACAACTTATTTAAAGAATCCAATTACTTACGTAAATAAAATAGCAATTTTCACTTTAATAAACACTGCAGCAATCCATTAAATAAATGCAAAAACATTACCTAATTAAAACTAGAGTTGGCGCATGAAAAGTTACTGAAACTGCAGAGTGCAGCCAGCATTAATTGCGATAGAACATTGCCAACTAGCCATATTAACAGATAAATATTAAAGTTTTAAAAGAGATAGTACCTTAGTGACATAGCCGAATGAAAAAAAATCTAATTACGAAATTTTACAATTTTCATTGTTCTCACATGACGTCTTGACCTTCAAATATCTTGGCAACGTGACACTTTAGGGCACCATGTTGCAAAAAAAATCAGCTCCTATAGAAAAATATATATATAACTCTTTCGTTTACAAAAGACCCGGTATCTGCTTTCTTTAAATCATCCTATATTGTCCCACTGCTGAGCAAAGGTCTCCATTAGCCTTCCACTCATCCCAGTGTGTTGCCTTTTCCAACCAAATCATCATGATGAACGCCTTAAAGCTGTCACGCGAGTCCGCCTTCCTTGGCCTGCCAGGGTTGCGGAATTTGTTCGAAAGAGTTACCGCGGCCCTGGAACGCAAAGGGCATTTATAGGAACACGGATGGGTTTTAGTCAGTAAGAGTCTGACACTCCCTTCCGCACCACCCAGAGCGGAAGAAGTCATTTGGGTTATATCTGTAGAATGCATCAGGACAGATGGGCTAGACTAGTTACGCAATAGGAGCCAGAGACCGGGCGTTTACTTAGGTATTTTAAATTAAAAGCTCAGTTATTTCCCTGCAAGTAAGATTGCTGTAATAAAAGATTTAAAATGTACTCAAAACGTTTACAAAAGAGATGAAACTAAATATTAATTACACTTTTGTTCTCTTAATATAACCTTTGTTCCCACACTCAAACGTACAATAAGAGATGTTTCACACGAAACCTTTGAACGGACGTTTTCTTTTCTTTTTAATAGTTTAAGTAGAAAGTGATCCTGCTGTACTTTTTGTGTGAAAGTTCTCTAACCTTGTGACGGTGTTGCCAGTGAACATATTTTGTATATTTAATAACGAGAGTGTTTTAATACCTGCTGGAATGTTTCTTGTGTTTTTAGAAGTGACTCTCTTATGCTTGGGGTAACATTTTTCGTATGTCTTGGTATCTTTTATAAAAGTTCACGCCGGAACAGCTGCTCAACCTTTATCAAGCGCAATTTCGATCGTGTATGGATTACTGCTCTCATCTTTAGGACGGATCTGCCAGATACCAGCTTGATGCCCTTGAATCAATTGAGAAACGAGCCAAGAAGATCATCGGCAATTATAGGCTCGTCGAGTCGAAGCTCAAAAGTCTTGAGCATCGACGCCGAATTGCTAGCCTGTCAGTTTTCTGTCGGTTGCATTTTGGGGAGTGTATGACGGAAATGAATAATTTAATTCCGCCAAGCCCGTTCCGTCATCGGACCACAAGACGTACGGCGATGTGCCACCGGTACATGGTAGACATCCCACCCACACGCACAAAACGTTTTAGGAACACATTCATTGTGCGTACAGCTAATGAGTGACATTCCCTGCCAGAGTCTGTATTTCCAGATAGCTACAACCTGGGAATCTTTAAGTTGAGAGTGAATAGGTTACTTCTAGGCTAGCGTGCTCCATCTTCGACCATATCATCGCTTACTATCAGGTGGGATAGTGGTCAAACGCGTGCCTATCAATAGTAAAAAGAAGAAGTTAAATGTTGATAAAGATGTGCCAAAACATTATTTTTATAAATTAAAGTATTTTCTTAAATAATCAAAAGTCTATTAAATATTTTAAACATTACTCTTAAAAAAAAGGAATATACTAAGTTGGTTCAAACCATTCTTTATTATCATCAATAACAACGTGGGGCCGGCCACAAAACACTGCACTGCCAGTATTCGAAACGTATAAGATTTACAAAAAATCAGCACGTAAACATAAAGTCAAAGTCAAAACGTTTATTTCAATTAGGCCATTAAACGGCACTTTTGAACGTCAGCATTCGGTCGGAAGCGACCACCGTCAGTCTTGAGACCGACATAGTAGTATATCTATCTTTTGTGGTCTCTATAATATGTTCACCGCATGTTTCAAACTAATCTATAGGTCTGTTATTCAATCAAAATAACAATATTATACACATACAGATACACGTCAAACCACAAATATTTTAAGCTATCGAACCGAATACCCAAAACGTTAATACTGCTAAGAGGATTACATTCCCAAGAAAATTAAATTGTTGACGGGAATATGACGCGTATGAGCGTTCTATTTTAAAGTTCACTCCAGATACATTTGAATCTGGAGTGAACTTTAAAATGGAACGCCATTACACACACGTCCATTTTAAAGATCACTATCTGTTTTTTAAAATTTCAAATTGTCGATCAAAGCGACAGTTTTATGAAAATGAGAAAGTCAAGTTTTATTTTTTATATAGCTGTGTTGAATTTTAACAAATTCTGACGTGTCGTNGTCGGAAGCGACCACCGTCAGTCTTGAGACCGACATAGTAGTATATCTATCTTTTGTGGTCTCTATAATATGTTCACCGCATGTTTCAAACTAATCTATAGGTCTGTTATTCAATCAAAATAACAATATTATACACATACAGATACACGTCAAACCACAAATATTTTAAGCTATCGAACCGAATACCCAAAACGTTAATACTGCTAAGAGGATTACATTCCCAAGAAAATTAAATTGTTGACGGGAATATGACGCGTATGAGCGTTCTATTTTAAAGTTCACTCCAGATACATTTGAATCTGGAGTGAACTTTAAAATGGAACGCCATTACACACACGTCCATTTTAAAGATCACTATCTGTTTTTTAAAATTTCAAATTGTCGATCAAAGCGACAGTTTTATGAAAATGAGAAAGTCAAGTTTTATTTTTTATATAGCTGTGTTGAATTTTAACAAATTCTGACGTGTCGTTACACGGTGTCACTTACAAACATTTATTTTAGGCAGTAGTATTTTTTTTTCACAACAACTATGTTTTGGACGGAATAGTAGACGTACAATCGACCTGCATCAAAACTCGGTTATTTTTTCGTTTGATTCGTTGTTCCATACCACCGTCCAAATGGCAAAGCGATATCTTAAACGTGAAATCTCCTTTTCGCGAGCTTTGAACGGTACTTTCAATAGATACTAGGATAAGTGGGGGATCAAGTCAATAGTATCGGAGATCTTTTGATTTTTGATGTGGTAAATGTTGTCCTTTTCGAGGTTTTTCTTTTACCAACTGAGAAAAATATTTATTTTAGTATTTCTTTTTTAACTTGAGGACCAGAGGAGCACGAATGTTTTGACGTATAGTAACGTTACAGTATCGTTAGCTTAACTGAATTTTTAAATAAAAAAAATTACAATCCCATAGTATTTTGGTTTAATTTTATGCGACATACACAATTTGTATCATACAAAAATATGAATATACCCAGTTCCGATTTGACTAGGATCCGACCCCAATATAGATTTTTAACAAATGCGAACGCTCCTTGGCATTGCCCCTCAGATGTGATTTATGAGCAAGAAGAAAATTTGATAGCTGATATTGTCGTATATGTCACCGGAAAATTGCAAATGCCGGGGGATTGTAAAATATCGCGTGAAATTGTAAACTATTTTTCTTAATAAGACACGGATATATTGGAAACTATTGAATTTGGGTGGGATTTATTGTTTACAGAACGATTTTTTCATAATATATCAAGAAATCATAATCTAATAAAGATTTATTACAATCTTACGGAGCCTGCAATTTTCCGGTGTCATTTATAAGAAAAGACGTAGATGTACCTACTTTGCACCGAGCTTATATAGGTATATTAGAAAGAGGTTCCATTGTACGTTTCCAAAGCCAATTAGGCTTTAAAATAAAGTCTAATTGATCCACTTCAAAATACTTCCGAGCCATCACACACTATCCAATACACAGGGGATAGCAAAACTCTAAAATGAAAGGAAAATGTAAAATTCGAGGAATAGTGAGGTAAATATCAGCTGCTGCAGCAGACGGCTCATTAAATAGCCTTCAAACGGATTACCTGGAAATTGTAAGAGTCGAGCGTACTCGAATATCGTGAGTAGTCAAGTTACGGACTTTCCGAAGTAATTGGAGTATTTGACTACTTATAACGCTCGTATTAGCGTAGCTCTAGCTATAAGTACATACATTAATAATATAGTAATAATAATAATATATTGGGACAACTCACACACGGTCATTTGATCCCAAACTAGGCAGAGCCTGTGCTATGGCAACCA
>NDFZ01002222.1:0-17083 GCA_002192655.3 Mamestra configurata
TCAAATTAGTTTATGGCTTGAACTTTAGTTTTTTTTTTTGTTTAGAACAAAGAAATTGAAGGAAAACTGATGCAATTTAATTAAAAATTGAATTAATGCATTATTACGTTAATAAACCAATAATTTCTACAAATTAAGGTGAGTGTCTTGGAAATTCATTGTATTTACAAACCAAAAATAAATACTTAACTACTTAGTTCAGTATTTATTAAATAAATAATAAAAATAAATTTATATTTTTCAAAAAATGTTGCTACAAGGCAAAATATTACTTACCTACTTAGGTAAGCAATATTACCTATATCTTGTGGCATTTTTTTTGCAATCAGAGACAAAGAATATCAAAATAGGATCATTATACCAGTGGAATGTACAAAAGTAGGTATACTTAAACTGTTCGAATGAATAATAGGCACAATTATAAAAGACAAAACAGATGTGTCGTCATTATATGTAAATCTAGGCCGTGAAAGAAACTCTAGAGTCTAATTTAAGACCGGTAGCTCGTAAATTTTCATTTTTATTTGTTTTTTAATAGTTATTCTGACTAACCGGATTCCATTTTGAACACTAGACTACGTTTCATATTTTAATATCTTCTTTTCTAAAACGCTTTTGTTATATCACCAATTTAATTATCTTAACACTAAACGAAATGAGTAATACAAAAGAGAAACTAAACCAGTTTATTAATATTATATAAAAAATTAAAAAAAATACAAAAAGCAACCGTAATATCTACCTTCCAATTCGAGCACGTGAATTATCTGAAACTATATCAACCAAGAGTTAATTCTTTATGATAAACCAAACAAGTAAGGGAGGGTCATGTATTAGAACTGTCAATTATTGACTTAAAACTTCCATACAGTCTGATTTGTCAATTACTATTGACAAATCAGACCTAAAACACGGCGAAATTCATGACAAAAAACTAATTTCACATCTCTAACTTAGTTTCTATCCGTCACTGTCCTTGTCCAGTCAATTGTCTCACTTTAGTTTCAGTAGTAGTAATCAGCACAATTTGGCTTACCTCCCTAATGGCGCCGCGTCGATTATAGTAGGTCCACACAATACAGACTTTATTGGAAAAACATAATACAATGGAAGTTTATGGGAAGTCTGTATTGAGTGGCCAGTCCATTATATCAACCAAAAACTAAAATAAAATAATAATTTGTCAGAACTAAAATTTCAAATTCGGAATCTGACAAAATTTAATTTAGAACTTCACCAACCGCCAAGCAGTCTAACGTGCCAATGTTATAAAATTCCCAGAACATTATTTGAACAGTAAGTGATAATGTAATTATTTGTCTCCGTATGTGGCATGCCTACTCCACCCGGTTTCATACCGGTTCGGTTCCGATCAGGCCATAAGAGAAAGGTGACAATTATTCACATTATCAACGTTGTGCGGCCTATGGGTACTAACTTTGTCGCCCGGTTTGGTATTGACCATGAAAAATTTAATTTTATTCCTGGAATGGATTTTGCCCTGTCGATTTTGCCCGGTTTGAGAGATAGGTAACATGTGTTTAGTATTAAAGATATGACAAATCTATTCTACATTGTCAAAAGTTTACTACTGAAAACTAATACAAGGTATTTCAGTTTCATTAAACGGGAAACAAAATATCGAATCATCTGCCAAGATAATTTAATTTAGTATATTTTATTATTTACGGTACCAACAAAAACTAAGTCGTCTCCATTTCGGTGATCCAATCTGATCGCTTCTTGAGTCCAATTAGTAGCCTAGAAGATTTAAAGATCTGATTACAGTTTATTTGTAAAACAGTAACAAAACAGTGAATTATCGCTTTTATTTTGACCGCTAGGGTACTCCCAAACTCGGGTAAATAAAACCAGTGTTTAGTTTAGTCCTTAACAAAAGGTGCAGGTAGGTAGATCTGGGATTCCACTCTTGGCTTGCGTGGCTACGGCTCAGTTCTCTTCCGGGAGATAAGGCGTGTATCCCAGCAGGACCATTATAGACTGAATATGCTCCCATATATACCTGCAATTACGCTTTGCCCAACTAACAGTCTACCCAGATTTGGTCCTCTCATAATTTCTTACAGATTATTTTTGCTTTTCCAAACATGCTCAAATCTTGGTTTTAACGTGTTCCAGTAAATCAATATTTTACAACTCCAAGGTTTTTGTAGGTTTTGCAAGATTTTGCACTGTGATCATTCTTTATTTGCGTTGACTTCAAGGTTAGAGCTGTACAATTGAGAGCAATAAGTTTTGCAAGCTTTCAATCAAGTTAAAAATAATTAAGATTAATTTTATAAGTGTGGCCGTGGAATACTTTTTAATTATTTTGTATTTTTGAGCCTCTGTTGCTGGTGATTTGGCTCTATATTTTCCGAAGGTGTCATTTTGTAATTATGTTTTATTAGTGTTGTGTAAGGTTGCAAAAACGATTAATTTATTGATTTTAGATTAAAATTTCACACAGCTGTGTGTGTTGCAATTTCGGAAACACGGTCAATAAAGAATGTCAATAATTTTTTTATGAATTTTAATAAATCTTATAATGTTAATTAGTCTTAAATTATAACAAAGTAAGATAATTTCAATATCTAAAAACAAGCAATAAAATAAAACAAAACGAACATACTTTAGAATAAAAAAAGAGAAATAAAAACAAATACGCAAAAAACTGCGTACTAAAACTAAACTAAAAATTAAAATAACAGTTTTACTTTAGCATGCCGAAATTTGTGTGCACAGTTAATCAAATAATGGGGAATCCATCCAATCTTGCGAGTTGGTACAAAAAGGGGGAACATCTATAAATCGCGGGGTCTTTTGGACCGACGCATTATTTTTGGCAGAGCAAGCGTAACTGCCCATTAGAGGGTTACGCACTGAATTTATGCGAAAGAAAGAATTTATTGAATACTAGTCTGATGTGTGGGTTGGCTTGGGTTTTAGACGGAATTTCTATGGGAAAGGTTAGTTATGCTTGTATGACTAGATAACTTTTAAGGACCTATTCTCTAGGAGTTTTTACAATAATGATACTACGTTTTTTTCAATAAATAATTAGGTACCGATATTTATTAGGCTCGGAACGGGCGGATTTAGTTTTATTCTCATGTATTTAAATTAAATAAATATTAGTAGTTCTTTCTATGTATTTGTGCAAACCTGTTAAAGAATTCAGACGACAAATATAACGATGACACAAAAATACCGGGACTTTTATAGCCACAATTTTTCTTTTAAATGCTAATAATTAGTTCTAGTAAATTATTTGCGTGTTTTAGTGAATTTTATTAAATGTCAAACTAAATTGTAAAAAAATGTCATACGAAATTATTTCAATTAGTGTAATTAAAGTTTAAAATGTGTTTTATTGTACAAAATATCGTTGTAAATTGTAAAACTAAAATTAATACTTTTCATTTTAACTTTCAACGTTAACTAATAGGTAGTGTAATTAAATATTGTTAAGTTTAATTTTGTCTTTTAGTGGCGTGCGTGGCTAAGCCCTATTAGGGTAGGATAATATTAACTTTTTTAGTGTAATTTCTTTGCAAGAACACTAAAATGTGTTTACAAAATTACAGTTAAATAGCCCTTATAAACATAAAAAAAAACAGTTGTCTGCTAATATCTTTAACGGATTGTCAATATTGCTAACAGTTGGACTTAGTTATTCATATAGCAGCCATGTCTGTGAAGTTCACATCAAGATCGATTTATTATTTATTATATACTTTATTGTACACCTCATAATAAGAACAGGACAATCATACATAAAATAAGTGCACAATGGGCGGTCTTATCGCACAAGGCAATCTCTTCCAGACAACCTTTGGATGGATTGAACGAAGGGAGATAGATTTAGGGCTGTCAGTGTACAAACGTTTTAAACAATACTAATTAGATATAATAATATAAAATACATAAATACAATACCAATTTGTGTACTAATAAATATCAAATATATAATTGAGACAGGAGCGGAAAAGTTAAAGTGAAAGGTAATGCTCCTTCACCGTTCTTTTAAACTCTGGTAGCGTTTGGGCACGCCTCACTTCTAAGGGTAATGCATTCCACAAACGAGCCGCTTGTATACTGAAAGATTTGTCAAAGAAGGAAGTGGAATGCATACGAATACTTAGTTTTAGATTCTCCGATGATCTCAAAGACCTAGAATGTGGGTCACAGAGGAACTGAAAGCGTTCTTTAAGATAGAAAGGAAAAATACTGCTGTTTATTATATGTTATAGTGTAGATAAGGGTAGGCCATATGTTTTATTTTATATTTTAAGTATTGTGTGTAAGGAACTTAGTATAGAAGTTTATTAAAATATTTAGATTTTTTTATTATAAGTACTATTACTTTTTTTACGTTTTTTTTATAGTTTCGAGTCATAAATAAGTTAATTTTAAGACCGTGCTATCGCTTAAGGTACCTATATACCTGTAATGATAGTGTAAGGGAGATTTTAATAAAAAAAAAAAAAAAAAAAAATNAGGGAGATTTTAATAAAAAAAAAAAAAAAAGTACATTCTGAGATTTGAGCATTTTTCTGTCGATTTCTGTCGATGTTCATCGGTTGTTCATCGCTCATACAATAATAAGAAACTTAATAACAGTGCACTTTGTTGCGACATGGCTGCTTCATATATACTTAACTAGGGTAAAACTATATTACACTGGCTTTTGCCCGCCATTTTTTATCAAGATACTAAATTTTTAGAAACGCTTGAATATATCTTTATTTATTTTTTATCAAGTGCCTAAATACAAAGGTTCATGTTTTTAGCTTCAATAATGTAGGACTGCCATACTAACTTCCACCCCCTTTTCACCCCCTTAAAGGATGATTTCTGGGATAAACTATCCTATGTCCTTTCTCGGGACTCAAACTATCTCTATACCAAATTTCATCTAAATCGGTTCAGCGGTTTAAGCGTGAAGAGGTAACAGACAGACACACTTTCGCATTTATAATACTAGTAATAGTATGGATTAGGCTCATGGTTAATCAGGTGTCGGTCAATCGTATTATTTTATTATTATTTTGTACGTATTATTTTATTTTATTCTCTTCCACCGCAGGAAAACGTCTCCCTTAGTTCTTAAGCTAAATTATTTATTTGAAGCCTTACTCATAAAAAAATCTAATGATATGATACATTTAATGAATGAAACAAATGATAAACGCGGCGTTAAAAGAACAAAAAGTGGGGCGAACACGGAAAAATAAAAATTAGGCGAACTTTGTGGGCGAATCCGGAACAAATCATTGATTAATAGATTTCTATACAGAATCTGTTTTCTGTATTTGTTGTTTTTTATTTGTATTACATCTACAGATTTTTTTTGACCTCAATGTTTTCAAACAGGATATGCACGTCCGGATCTTACTCACCTACCTACATTCAACTGCAATATTCAGCAAGGATTTAGCACGAATGCATCACAAAATGTACACAGTTAGTTAGCGGGCTGGCTCGAAGGCATGCGCTATTAAACCGACGCTAAGCAGTAAACAAATTAAGAAAAGTAGCTGCCACGTTTGAAACGTCTGTTTTAACAAGAGTGAACAAGTATCTGACTTTATATGAACAGCCGTGTTAATTCTGGCAACGATCGACTGAATAGAACTTCATATGGTTTTATAAATATGGATTGGAAATCACCAAATGACTTCTTCCGCTCTGGGCGGAGCGGATGGGAGTGTCAGACTCTTACTGACTTAAACCCATCCGTGTTCCTCCTAAAGCCCTTTGCGTTCCAGAGCCGCGGTTAATCCTTCGAACAAATTCCGCAACCCTGACAGAATTTCGGAATCTAGGCAGTTTAAAAATAAGCTGGCGTGTTGATTTGGACTCGATCCTGACTGATTGACCAGAAGGGTCAAAATACATGGAACATCTGAAATATGGGGGAAATTTGTGTCCCACCAGTGGGACAATATACCTAGATTAAATAAAAAAGGCCTTACCCTACGGGTCTTTGAGTCAAGAGTGAATAGGTTACGTCTGGGCAAACGTGCCCCATAATCAACCACATCATCGCTTACGATCAGGTGAGATAGTGGTCAAACGCAACCCTAGCAATTAAAATAGATCTAAAAGAAAAATATTTATTTAAGTATTTCGTTTCGGACCAAGAATACTAAAAAAAACATTGTCAATTTAGACATCACAATTTTTTATGCCTTTTAAATAATTATTTTATGTTATAACTTTGTGCTTGGAAATGGGCTAGTTACTCAGGGTCAAATAATCGACACAACCAACCCATGCTTGCGTGTTATTCCGATTTAAGTTACTCATGACTTCAAGAATGAGCTAACGCATTGGGCTTGGCCTAACGACCAAGAGGTCGACCACACCCGGTGCATTTTAGTGTAGGGCCACTCCCGATACACGCAAAGTTGTTGAGCAAAGTTGCAAAGGTCTGACATGGGGCAACCTTGGAATGACGAAAATCTCGTTCTGGTTGTTACTAAACATTGTATAGCGAGTATTATTTGAAAACTCATTTTAAAGCTGATTTTCTTTTTTTATATTGTACCAATTGCTTACTATAGGTACTTACAGTTTGCACCAAAGCGTACAGTAAGCCAACACCATAGAATTCATCTTATAAACATTTATAACTAAGAAAAAAAACATATTTTGATAGATGTATGAGTAGAGTCACTTTATTAATGTAATCATATTATTTTACTGAACTTTAAATGATGACGTTCAAAAGTGCCGTTTAATGGCCTAATTGAAATAAACGTTTTGACTTTGACTTTGAGTGCACATAAATATGTCGACTTCCGGTTCCTGAGCAAACAGGGCGTTCAGCAAACTGATCGCGTGGGCCATTGGGGCATATCGAGCCGTAAGGGTACGTGACGGTTTTTGTAAGTAAATGAAAGTAATTTTCGTCACAAGTCATTGTCTACATCTTCTCCTTCATGTTGCTGGTACGGCAGAATTAAATTTTGTTGACCGAAAACTGCTACATCCACCTTGTCTCATCAAATGGATTCCTGGGGGACTACTCTCTAAACCCGAAGTCCGTAGTTGCGGGCGTATTCTACTCCGTATCACTTACGGACTTACGATTAGTTCCGAACCCGAACTTAGTGGTTAGGTGATACGGACTGGAATTCGCCCGCAACTAAGCCCGAAACTACGGGCTTCGGGCTTAGAGAGTAGCCCGCCTGGTCCCTTACTATGACGTGAGACATCTATGATTCCGTTATGAGAGACAGTCAGAGCTGTACAGGACGCATAGCATTATTCCTTTTTCTGCGGCGGGACCAATGTTATCGTTGCGATCTTAAATTCCTTGATGCGTTTTAAAACTATACTAATAGAATAAAGCTGAAGAGTTTGTTTGTTTGAACGCCCTAATCTCTGAAACTACCAGTCGGATTTGGAACATTATTTTTGTATGTGATAGCCACATTATGAGGAAGGCTATACGGGAACGGCTAATTCCCACGGGAACGGAAAAAAAACGGGCTTTGCGCGTATGAAGTCGCGGGCAAAAGCTAGCATTAGAATATCTCTTCCTGTTTATAATAATAATATCCCTTCTCGTTTATGAACTTCTTTAGGAATGCCTTGGTGCGTGTCTTACTGATTTCTTTTTAAATTTTCTATCTATGACATTTTCTTTTTGAAGTACTGTGTATTTTAAAATTCAAAATTCATTTTCAAAATTCATTTTATTTTGTGAACACAGGGTACAATGGTCTTATGTATACAAAGTGATTGGTCCAACCTATGTTCCGCCGACAGGCATACAAAATAGTGATACTGTGATCAAAATTAAATTAATTCTATAAATCCCACAATAAACGGACACATTGTCACAAGATTGTTGAACGTGTGATTTACCGATTTTAAATTATGTATTTATCGGTGTTACAGATTTCTAGGTTAAAAATAACCAATGTAGTTTGCACAAAATTAATAAAAGTGTTAAAAATCTATTTAAAAGTGTATTATTATTATTTGTACCTACACTTACCAACAACATGAACAAAACAACAATACAACGCATAATGAAATAAGTAATTATTTTGAGTAACGACCCGTTAGAAAAAAACCGGCCAAGTGCCAGTCGGACTCGCGCACGGAGGGTTCCGTACCATTATCTATAAAAACGGCAAAAAAATCATGTTTGTTGTATGGGAGCCCCCTTAAATATTTATTTAATTTTGTTTTTTAGTTTTTATATATTTGTTGTTATAGTAGCAACAGAATTACATCATCTGTGAAAATTTCAACTGTCTAACTATCACGGTTCATGAGATACAGCNATTTTGTTTTTTAGAATTTGTTGTTATAGTAGCAACAGAATTACATTATCTGTGAAAATTTCAACTGTCTAACGGTTCATGAGATACAGCCTGGTGACAGACGGATGGACAGCGAAGTCTTAGTTATAGGGTCCCGTTTTACCCTTTAGGTACGGAACCCTAAAAACGATTGGTTAGTTGTAGTACAACTAAGCGTATTTAAAAAAATCCAACATATGAATAACGATCATCAAAAAAAAGCTTAACCCAAAAATTATCGTTTTAAAGTCCCCAATTCGGTGGCACAAAAGTGGATACCGTCAAATAGTACTTTTTTATGAGTTTAGAACCTATAAAGCCTCGCCTACGGTAGACCACCAGTACGGTTTTATGGGGGTGCGAAGTCGGTAGCCTCGCACCTATGGGATGTTTGTACTCGAACCCGTTTTCCAATGGTGTCGACTCTGAAAAAAATTGTGACGGTGGCCCGGGAGTTGGCATCTTTTTATCCGAATATGTTAAAGAAAGGGTAGATAATTTTGTTTTTAGTAATGATATTGTTGGTATTTTATGTATAGTGGCCCGACCCGGCTTTTCCCGGAAGTATGTTTTTCTTTCAAAATTTTCTTTCTCACAAACCTTGCCCTGATAATTACGAACACAACAAAAAATAATTATTTAAATCGTTCAAGTCGTTCTCCAGTTATGCGTGTACATATATTTCGGCGATTCATTTTTATTGATATAAATATAAAATATATTTAAGATAGATTTCCTCATATTTCTTTGTAGGTATCATTACGTATTTAGGAATTCAATCAACCTCGCTTTTTCACAAATATCTTGTGGTCTTCTCTTTCATTACCGATGGGAAATCATCAAATGACTCCTTCCGCTCCGCCCAGAGCGGAGTGTCAGATTCTTACTGACTAAAACCCATACATGTTCCTCGAAATGCCCTTTGCGTTCCAGGNTGGGCGGAGCGGAAGGGAGTGTCAGATTCTTACTGACTAAAACCCATACATGTTCCTCGAAATGCCCTTTGCGTTCCAGGGCCGCAGTGACTCTTTCGAACAAATTCCGCAAAAGCTGGCAGGCTTTGGCCCTAGTGGGCTCCGCCTAGATACCTGTATTTTACATGGAGGAACTGCCTCTCTGACTACCACAAACCAGTAACTAGGTAACACAATACCCTCACCAATATCCTTTGACAAGATTGGCTTCAAATTTTCTGGCTTCTACTGGATATATTCGGAATTAAGCTTTTTGTTTTATATTTTAGTTATTTTTTTAACTTAAATTTTCTTTCTCTCTTTCTCTTCTTTGCAAATATTTCAGATTGACTTATTTTCATTGTTTTTCGAATTATTTATCTTTATGACGTAAAACATTTATTGAAACTAAAAAAATAATGTAAAATGAATGTATTTTTAATATTGAATGCCATTTGTGTCTATTATAGGTAACTACATAATATATCCACTCGTCTGGAGGACGGAAACTATTTTTAAATAGGTATATTTATATTCTGTGAGTAAAATGTCAAGTTTTATATTATTAGGCAAGTATGTGGTTATTTATTTATTAATAGTAGCCATTAAAATTCTAGTCTCATTGTCATTAGCAATGTCGCTACTTTGATGTTTAAAATTATAATTAAGTAGGTACTTTTATTGGGATTAATTTATTTTAGCTACTGGCTTAGCTACCAATTGGGACTGTATTTTTAGAAATTAGTGCGACATATTTATTTGTTTCTGAAAATGCAAATTCATATGATATGATTTTTCAGCATCCCTCGTCATGAGTGTTTCAATAGTCACCTCATTTATACCCAATCATCATTCACGCAGTCCATCTATCATTTTGACTTATTTTATTCAGCCTGTACCACACTGCAGGGCAAACACCTCCCCCAAATCTTTCCAGGTAATTTTTCCCGGGCCAATTCGCCCCGATGGAAGAGTGGCCTGCTGGCCATTCTTCCCAGGCCAGCGTCGGCTGCGTCGCCCATCCTTAGGCACCTACAAAGATTTCTAATAAATTAATATAGTAATTAAAATACCCAAATCGATATTCGTGTAATATATGCTCAAAATCAATAAACACAAAAGATTATGCACAAGTAACATTTGTACCTATTTCAAATGCAGTTGTAGGTCATGAATAAAATATAAATAATAATACAACAAGTTTCAATAATAATTTGCATTCTAATATTGTAATTGGCCATGTAAAACAAACAAATACATATAAATACATGCGATATCTAGCGATAGGTGCAGATGATTTAAATGCTGATGCTATCGTTATAGATAAACAATTTAATACCTTTACGTTTGAGATTAACAATCATGCGTTTTGCTTTATAAATAATAATCTAACTGCGCTTATATAATATATGGAAATTAATGCGTTTTAGTGTCACTTACTATGATTTATTTTTACCATGACCTGGGGGGCTACTCTCTAAACCCGAAGTGCGTAGTTTCGGGCTTAGTTGCGGGCGTATTCTACTCTGTATTACCTACGGACTTACGGTTAGTTCCTAACCCGAACCAAGAATTAATGACAACACAATTTGACAGTTACTGTCAAATCGTGTTGTCATTAATTCTTGGTTCGGGTTAGGAGATACGGACTAGAATACGCCCGCAACTAAGCCCGAAACTACGGACTTCGCGTTTAGAGAGTAGCCNGAACCCGAACCAAGAATTAATGACAACACAATTTGACAGTTACTGTCAAATCGTGTTGTCATTAATTCTTAGTGGTTAGATGATACGGACTAGAATACGCCCGCAACTAAGCCCGAAACTACGGACTTCGCGTTTAGAGAGTAGCCCTCCCTGCTGCAGAGCAAAAAAATTGCAACATAGAAGAAACAAGAATCAAGCTCTTTCTGTTTTTTAGATAACGTACACAGATTTGATTTGTAAGCTATTATTTTGGTTGTGTTGCTTGCAATGCAGTCCATAAACCAACTAGATTAGACAACATACGAGGATGCCAATTCATTTGGGCTGTCGACGCAATATATTTTCTTTTATTTCAAACAATCCATCCATTGCTTTTGTAATAATCCGCTACGCTTCGATGATATACACGAAAAATTTGATGATCATCTTTCATTATTGTGCCTACAATAAAACTATTACCACATAAACTTTCATAAAACTCATATTAATATTTTGGTTTACTAAAAAATAAATTTGAATTTTACAACGTTTTGACCTATACGTGTCGAAACAATGGACAATAGCGCGCGCGTGTTACCGTCTATGATCACAGCATTACACGTTTATACGCGACAGTACTGTGTTAATATGGGAGCTTAGCTTTACTGGAGGGATGCCGAAAGGAAGTGTCTTCGGACCGGTTTGGTTGAGGTGCTGCAAGGTACAGTTTTTGGGCCTGTGTTGATACGCGTTCGAGAAAAATTTATTGGTCTGGTAGGCAAATCAAAAAAAAAAAAAGGATTGTAAATTTTGTAAGTTGTACAAATAGCCAAAGCTATGGATGAGCGGAGCCTCCTACACGAGCGTCATCATGCTTAAAACGAGGTTCCAATCATGAAATAATGTAAACTAGTTGGTACGGAAATAAACTTTTTGTATTTTTGTTGATTATGGTTGCTATATGTTTGTGCTTTGCGAAATAGATTGCAGGGTTTGTTTTCGGTAATATCAATTTATATTTTAAGCAGACCTCTGATACATTTTGCTACACAATTAATTCAATATTTGAAAGATTGATTTGTTTTTCATCATCAAGGAAAACACTAAAATTCCAACCGAAACTGCTATTTGATCCGTACCGTAATTCAAAACATTCCGTGTAGTCCCTTTTTCTTATTACAACGAAAACTGTTTTTATCTCGTTCTGCAATTTTGATAGTTAATTTTATTTTTACAGGATGTAGCGGTGTTTTCAAAAGCTAATAATTCTCCTTATCACACATTATTCCTGGTTCTATTCACCCCTGAATTACAAAACCGTGAAGCTACCCACTTAGAGGGTGCAACACAACATATGTTAGGTAGCACGGTTCGTTATCAAGAACAAATAGACAGTAGTTAAAGTTTAACCCATGCAAATAACTGTTATCTTCAATAATACAGTTAACATGTGTAGGATGTGCTTGTTTGTCTGTTTGGTTATTAGGAGAACATATGTGACTGGAATTATAGATTTAAGAACTAAACTCGAACTGTCACTGACTAAAAATGAGAGTTCAAGTTCATTTATTCGGCGGCTTCGGTCTCACGAACAATCTTTCGTAATTTTTCGGGCACTCGGCAATAGTGTAAATTTCTATTACCAATCGTATTAGTATTTCCAGATTTATCTCCAAGCAAGCATGTATTTTTAAGTACAGGTAATTAACATAAATATACAAATAAATTACTTTTATTTTTAGGGTTCGTACGTCCAAGTGAAACAACGTATCCTTTGAAGGATCATTCGTGTGACTGTTTGTCTGTCCGATAGCCTTCTATCATCATCGGAACTCTTTACAGGCGCATCTGAATGGCACTTTCAAGTCTCACGTTTTAACCCTATCTCACCAGATGGTAAACGATGATGACGACGATGTAACAAGCTTGCCTAGAAGTAGCCTATTTCATTCCTTTTAAAATAACTAGTCATTAACTATTAGACATCAAAATTGGCAAATTGCAGCTGTACCTACTTACTATGGAAATTTATCTTGCCCTTATCTAGAGGACCTCTCCTTAAGTCTATAAGTTCCAAAGGCATGTCGTCTTAAATACCAACAACTGCATGCAAATCAGTCTAGCAATTCTCGATGTTAAACAAATATATATTTATGATGCGTAAAAATGTAAATTCGATATTAACTGCAAACATATCTGCTGCAACCTTAAAGACTATCTTATCTTATTCACTTATATGCCTTTTTATCCATCTAGGGGTAGGTAAATTGAATATATTACCATTACATACGACCTGACGTTAACATATGTATGCGGCTAGAATTATTCTTGATTCAGGTTTGTTATCTGATAGATTAGGATTGGCTGTTGGTTTAAAAGGAGCTTTTGTAAGTGTGGAAATAAATAAGTAGTGTTGCAGCTAGTTTTAGGAAGGTAAATGCGATATTAGAGAGAGGCAATGTTTCTATGATTAAGAATTTTGATTTTTTAAGTGCAATCAAGAAACAGTAATTATCGATTGGCAAAGCTGTGCTTCGAAGGGACTTAAAAGTACTAGAAACCTGATTTTGACTCTCCTTTTTCTTGTGCAATTCTTATATTATATTATAAATACATCGTCACTGCTAGCAGATATGCTGGTCGTATCACATCACACTAATATTAAAGGGGCGAAAGTTTGTGAGTGTGTGTATGTTTGTTACTTCGTCACGCGCAAACGGCTGGACCAATTTTGATAGAATTCGGTAAGCAGGAAGCTGACACCCTGGATTAACACATGTACTTTTTATATATACTAGCTGCGCGGTTAACACCGCGGGGCGCAGCTAGTTATGAAATAAAACTATTCTGAAATTCTTCTTTAGGTCCAAAGTTTTTTTTTTGAGAGTATGTTTGAATCGACACTGACATTATTATTTCATCAGTGTTTTTTTTTTAAATTCTTCATCTATTACTACCATCTGAAACGAATGACTAACAGGTGCTAAAAACTCATTATCATCATCAAGAATTTTAATTTCATTAAAACTGTCTTTAATTTTAATTTAACCAACCCTGTAGCACCAACGTTTAACAATTTTAATCACCGTACGATTTCCGGTGATTCTGATCAAAAGATACCGCTTAGCGCCTCCAAAATGACCACATTCGAATGACCACATTTCGGAAGTCCAAAAATGTTCAGATAATGATCAAAAGTACCCAATCGACGCCGAACGGTTAATGTATTAGGTTCAAGTGGTCTTAAATTAACTTCTTTTTTTTTGCTCTGATTTGAATTTTGGTGTTCAATGAGAGTGGCAGTGTGTGGGTTGAGTTTAAAGACTGGTTCTTTGGTTCAAATGTCTTCGAATGCTTTCGATTTTTCCTTAAAACCTCTTTGGTTTTCAATGTTGCCTTAGTGACAGACATAATGTACTCGTCATTTCCTCAAAATACATTTTACAGTATAGTTTAAATAAAAAGGTTACAGTATGCAATTGTTACATCATTCTTTGAATTTCTGATTTGTTGCGGTATATTAAAATTGTTTTATACGAGGAAAATACAATCGCTTGATGACGTTAAGCTTTTGCATGGCATCATTTCACTCTGTCATCTCTGTTATTACATTAAGAGTAATTTTACTGGACATCATCAGCTCTTGTTATTACCTTAATTTATTTGAGTACACTTCTCTATTAACAGTATTCACTTCTACTCCCATATCATCTTTCACACCATTTATCCCTTTTTCTGAAATCTGTGCTCATCTACTACTTAATTCAGTTGTTTAATATTTTCAACTCTTCAGACATCGCATGTCCTAATATAAAGAAGTAATGTCTTTACTAAATCACACAATAATGTCAGTCTCATTTTCAAACCTGAAATTGTATTCTATCATGTAAAAACCTGGCGCTAAATAATTTATTACATTTCTTTCAGTGATTTCATTGTTTTACTGTGAGTTACATTCGTTACATTGTAAAGATGTTTCCCATGAACTTTAACTTACTTGCTTATCAAGATACCTATAATTATTGTGATTGTTGCTCGTGAAAAGTTCTTTGTTTTCAATGTTATCAATAAATTACTACAGTAATTCAATTGTGTTTCGTGAACTGGATGATAGTTAATGGTAGTCTGTTACTGGGTTGTGGTTAAATAGGCAGTCACTCCATGTGAATACTGGTGTTCAGCTGCATCTGGTTAGTCTGGAAGCCGACCCCAACGTGGTTGAGAAAAGGCCGTGGTGGATGGACTCTGGAAATAACTATACGATTACAATAACTCTTTAACTGATAGGAATCTACTACTTGATTGTCATTACATACATAAACTCACGCCGGCCATATGTTAAGCACTGAACGTCTTAGTGGTAATGATGACGATAAATCATACTTATCAGACGTTTAGGAAAGGTCTTCCCTTTACAAACATCTATCCATCCCACTAGCTTTTGTTATCCCGCGACTTTGTACGCGCGTATCCCGTTTTTTCTCGTCTCCGTAAGAATTTCGGGAAGTCTTCTCTTAGTGCTTCCCTTACACTCCCCAAGAAACCTACATGCCAAATTTCAGTTTTCTTCGACTAGTAATTTCGGCTGTGTTGTCTGTCAGTCACTCAGTTAGTAACGGAAGAATTGTATGTACATATTAGATGTATTTGAAAATTCAAGAAGCTCTTAACAGTATGAGCTTCTTCAATCTTATCGATTTGCCAAAGCGTCATTCTCACAAAAAAAAACAAAAAAGTAATTCATAGAAAAAACCATTCCCAACAGTTCAAGAGGCGCTACTTTGAACTTTAGAGTTTCGGAAGTCACACAGAGGATCAGATAAGTGTTAGCCTCATACAAGCTTCATACACACCGCGAGAATTATCGGCTAGTCATTGAGCGAGCGCTTGGGACAGCGGCGTCTTTGATCTCACTCGATTTTATCGGGAGAGTTCAAGTGTTGGGCTAGTCGCATCGCCCGTATTTTTCAAGTTGACTTTGGGCAAATTTTGTGAATGGTGTTGGTAAATTGATTGCTTCTATTCAAGTAATGTGCGATTGAATCCGGCTTGAATTTCAGTGTGATTGATTTTGTGGAGATAAAGAAGACGTTATATTTATATGAGGGGTTTTATAAGATAGTTCGCGGATGTTAATGGTAAATAATACCAATCATCTGCCTGGCCTGTGAAGGAATCGGTCTGTCAGAAAGATGAAGCTAGATGCTAAGTGTGCAACTCCCTCAAGGATTCCTTGTGATCATGTTTCCTACCACCTATGATGCGTAAGAACAGCGTAGCTTTTTGCTGAACCGGTGCCCTACTATGACGTGATAATGCCATCCAATTCAGATGACGTAAAAGGGATACTGCTATTCGTTATGTATAGCTTCGTCTCTCTCTTAGAGCGGAATCATGATCGTTTTAAGACTTCATAGTAGGGCCCCTGGACCTTTTTGGCGCAGTTGCGGGGCATACAATATAAATTGTTTTAGAATTAAGTTTTCTTTTATTTGTACCTATATTGTGTGTATCTGTGTGTGCCAAATAAACTACTTTTCTTTCTTTCTTTCAAAACAAGAGTGAACAGGTATCCTCTGGGCCCACTTGCTTCTTCGTAATCTTCGTAGACCTTTTTTAGCGCTTGCCATCAGGCGATGTCGAAGTCAAGAGTTGGTTTATCATAAAATAATTACTTTGCAAAAAGCTGAATTTGCAAGCTGGTGGTCTTTAAGTCAAGAGTAATTTGGTTTTCTAGACAAGCGTGCACCATCGTGAATCACATCATCCCTTACCATTAGTTGAGATTGTAGTAGGGAACGGTAGGCTCACTATTAATAATATATTATTATCAGAAGTAAAAAAACTNCGGGAACGGTAGGCTCACTATTAATAATATATCAGAAGTAAAAAAAACTGGTTTCTACAAACGGTGCTTTTCTTCTGAAACTTAACGCTATTATTTTCCTCAGATTTTCTGTTTTTGTATCATTTCACTAGGGTCCCGTACCTACTGTCTTTGCCCGTTTTGAACAATATGAGCCAATATCCTTCTGAAGAAATTTATCTTACAATTGGTGTAAAAAAAAACAAATAGGTGCAGGAGGTCCGAATATACCTACCCTCTAATCCGCACACTCTCTT
>NDFZ01002224.1:0-17084 GCA_002192655.3 Mamestra configurata
ATTGGAAACCTCTCTGAAGAGGCTTCGGAAGCCCGCAACAAGGATTTCCGAAGATTCAGGGAATACAACTCCCGTAAGAAAAGTAGAGTGAGTTCCAATGAAGACATTTTAAATTTTCTTCTTCTTTTTTCGGATCCACTTATTTCATCGATAAGACCCACTTTTGATGCGAAGAAAAAGAAAACTTTCTTTAGTGAAACCCTTGATCTACATAAGCTTCAACAACCTGAGTTTGAATTCACAGACATTTCTCATTTAGACTCTGACTCTGAAATGGACTCTGACTCTGATTCGGACTCTGAATGACCGTGATGATTTGGAGTGTGATTGTTATTATGACATTAATTTTAGTTTCATGAATACTTGTCTTACAACTTTTGAATTTATGTTTTTTAAGATTTAAGATTGCCATTTCATNGATTTAAGATTGCCATTTTATAATATTGTTTCCAAATTAATTATGACTTAACTTTGATTGTTATTTTTATATATCGTGTTTATTATTTTAAATAATCGTATATTTCTTGATTGAGGCATATGACAAATGGTTATGTAAATCAAGTTAAATAATTGTCACTTAAATATGTACTTATTATAATTATATTACAAATTTCATGGTCCTATTCATATTCCTATTTTTATTGCGCTAGCTATAGACTCCAAGCTGGACTAAACTTAAACTTTTGATAAAATACAATAAAAATGTTTAATAATAAAAAAAAATGTTTCGCACCTCTGGCCTTATAATGCAATATATCAAAAAAATGCAAATAATTCGTAGATTGACTCCCTGAAAAATAATTAGGGCCAATTGTGCGAGACCGGAGATATGTCTTTTTATTCTGTCAGCTTCATACAAATTTTTGAATAAAAAATTCTCAATGAGTCGTTTATGAGTCTATACTATAATGATACAATTTTAAAGTATGTATGTGGTCTTCCGAAAGATATTCAGGCATAAAAGTCATCACTTTCGAGGTGACTGATCGGATGTCTATGAAACCCGAAATCCAGCCCACAGTGCGCCGTGGCGATTTTTGGCGGCGGCGCGGAGTTAATTTTTTCGCGGCGTATTTGTTGTTAAAGCGGCAACAGAAATAAATCATCTGTGAAAATTTCAACTGTCCATCACGGTTCATGAGATAGTTAGGTACAGCCTGGTGACAGATGGACAGACAGACGGACGGACGGACAGCAGAGTCTTAGAAATAGAGTCCCGTTTCACCCTTTGGGTAGGTACGGAACCCTAACTTAAGCGGGAAAATGAAGCCTTCTCATATATAATAGGTACCACTTGACAGAGTAACTAGGTACGCTTTAAAATGTCAAAGCCCTTTTGGGTCCCGTCGTGTCATCAGCATCGTCACGTCAGCCTTCAACAGTCCATTACTTACCATTTGCGTCTCCAATCTCGTGTCATTCATCTCTACTTTCTTTCTGTGCTTCGAAAACAGTGGTCCTCTGCGGTATTAATTTGTTCTTCGCATTAAAAAAAAGGATAGCATTACCTACAGCTTGCTGAGTAAGATATGGAATACCAGATTTAAAAAAAAACAATACCAAGATGTGTTGGCCACATAACATACCTACAACATATTATTATGCAAAATCAATGCCGAACACATACAGATTCCTACATACAACTGAGAATAGACGTAGCTTCTATTCCTACCATCGACGTTGTACCATGACATTATTTTATAAACATTGTGGGTCTTTTTATATTGTTAGTTTCTAATCTCTTCATTTTACTTGTTGGGTTCCAAATTGTTTTTTTCTTTTTTATAATTGTTTCTTCTTCTATACCTGAACTAACCTACTTGATTAAGTAGGTACCTATATTTTAGTTTTCAATTAAAACCTTTTTCAAGCCGCTATGCTTCGCCGATGTTCGTTGCACCTTGACAAGGGTGGAATAAGATATAATAAACACACTTTGAGATTACATGTTTATTTTGCATGTGCATGCATATTGGTTCAATGCTTGAATGCTGTTTGTTAAGCTGGTATCGATTATAATGTAATTTATACAGACACTACAATATTGGTTATATCTCATGTAGGTAGTAGTTAAAATATTACTAGATATTACTACTTCACATACATTTAATATATGTACAGCCGACTATTTTTTTTTTTCAAAATATTGTATTTCAAACTACTTCACAAATATAAAATAAATATCATGCAGGAAATGTCGTGGTACCTGCATAATTTGGATACCTACCTAATATGGATTTAATAATATCGATTGTCTACAATATAATCTGCTGCTATCAAACTTACAATTATAGGAATCGTGCATGAGTAGCATACTGGATGGCTATACTGAATAATCAGAGCTGTTTGAAAAATAACACTTGTAAAAAGATTGTACTTATAACTACGCTTTTCTCAAATTACTGTACTTAAAGGACTATCACTGTCTTTTTGTTTTTTAGATTATTTTATATGCTCTATTTAAATATGATGATGAAGATATATGAAGTATGTAGATCTCTTGCTAACAAAATACCTACATTGCACATGAATATGTTTCAAGGTATAACAAAATATTCTTAGTTTATTTTCAACTGTTTCGTTTTAGTTTCAATCAACAATTTACTTCTCACACAGAAAACGAGCTTTAGCAGTCCCTTGTCTAGAGTAGAGTAGAGTAGATGTGAATACCCGGAACTATTTATTTTCTATCATACTTAAAATCCCAAACTTCGCTTTTTCGGCTAATTATTACGTTTCCCGTTCAAATTTTTAAATGTGTAAAACATTATTCTATTTCTATTATATATCGTTGTTTCCGCGCCGCGGAAACGATCAAATCTTTGTAAGCTCACATACCTTGAACAGTCACTACAAATTCTTCCAAAGCAACATCAAAAGATCTTGTGTCAAAACTTCAAAAGTTTGGCACTTTTGAAGTTTTGATACAAGTTATTTTGATTGTGCCTCGTCCAGAACATACCCTAACCCGTGCACGGTGCAATGTCAATCATCCTGAAGATATATTGAAGATTAGGTATGTCGCCGTAGTACCTATGTGGTACTCTTGTCTCTTTGGATTTAGCTGCATTAGCGATGATGGTGACAATATTTTTCCAATTTTGAGGCGAGCTACCTACTTGGCTCTTTTTTCAATTAATATGTTAAAGTTTGTATATAATTTAAAAAAAATATTTAAACCTAATTCAACTTATGTGTAGTACCTACCTAAGTAGTTAGCTGACCCAGCTTTGCATAAATGGTTGAGATTGTTTAGTTTTGCTCAATTTTACTCACTTGCACTTGACTAAAACATTTATTTCAATTTCATATCCAGTTGCTGTTGTTGTTGTTATAAAAAGAAGGATCCTAAAACAGTTTCCTCGTCTTTCTTATGGATTCCCCTGTCCACGACAAATCAATGCTGAAGCGCGGTCTCACGACTACATATCAAATCTCTGCTTGGGTTCAACTCAGGAACTAAATCCAAACTTCGATAAATAATAGAACAATGTATTAGTCTCATTCTGTGATACAGACCTACTTCCTGATATATATATATATATAATATTACGTTATTTATATTTAGTTTCCAAAATTCTAAGACTTTCACAAAAATGTATTATTTTCAATTCTCCTACGACTTAAAAACACATATTGACACGTGTGATAGTAATCTGTGCTAGCTCTGGCCACGAGACTATTAGCGATGATGAAAAAAATACGTCGGTAGTTTGGTATGTAAGTTAGTATTCACATCCGTTTCGGTAAGTCAAGATTGCATTCAGTAATGCATTACTGTTAAAATAATAATATGAATAGTAGTACATAATTAAGAGAAAACAGCGTGTTTTCTTCTTGTCTATTTACAAAATATGGAATAAAAGGAATGCTATTACGTATAAGTTAGAAAGAATACTTTAGAGCGACCAAAAAGGTTACAAAGAATTATTGTAAAACAGCATAGCTTGATTGCGTTGTCAAGTTATGTTTGTGAATCCATACTGGAATAAATAATGTATGATCACATTAAAAGGTTCATCCAAAATTTGGAATGAGAATCATAGTTTACAAAGATAAATTATTAACCGGGCGAATAAAAATTTAATGTGCGACTATACTTTATTAGTAAACTGAGCGGCCTTAAATTAGTTTTAATGAAAAAGTAACTTAATCGGCGATAATTATTATGTATTACTAAAAATAAGTGAAACTAGCTGCTTAAAGTGGGAAATAATTATTCTATGCTTGCATTTTAAATTTCAAGAAACCGTATTAAATACTAGAGTGGGCAAAAATATACTGAACTCAGATGACACCATCCTGTACAGAGGCCAGGGAATGGATGGACAAGGGACTATGCAAAACAGGAAAAGAATGCGCACCGGATGGGGACTGTTGGGGAAAGGATGCAGATTTGTGCACATGGTACAATCCACCAACAAATGTGGAAGTAGGGCCAAAGGAGCTGAAATGGGCAGGAGAAAGATGGATGGTGTTTCCACATCACTCTAGTTGGGAGTGTCTAATATTCAAAGCTGAGGTGGACGTTTTTGCAGAAATACAAGAAGGAAAGGAAATCTTCTACTATATGGACAAGGACAACAAAAAGCATATATACAACAGCAAGTTGTTCTCTGAGGGAGACAAAGATGTGGGGGGTAATAGACAATGCCTAAAAAATGAAGTAGAGACGTACACGTCAGAGACAGTAGATGCAACTTGTTTTGGGGAGTCAAAAGAGAAAATAAAATGTATCCTCATATCTGGTGATGAATGGGACGGAGTAGTGATAGATGTACAGGAAGCTGAAGTAGCAGTATTGAGAAACGCCATATTTCATCTTAAAGGGCCATTGTACGTGCCAGATGGTAATGGAAAGATAATAAACATTGGAAAGACTGAACACCAAAACAGTTACCAAAATGGATTTACTCATGTTTATGAGCTACAGAGATCACAGCGAAGCGCACACGCTACATTAAGTTTAACGGTCATACAGATGTAAAAGTGTTTGTTGAAATATTATATGGTTTGTACCAAGTACTATCTTTAATTGAAGAGTCTCCCGAACAGTCCAACACATTCTACACCATTACACAAAACATCCAACATAAAAGTTGGGGCACCCCGACTCGGACAGGATAGGTATAACAATTTTCGATATTTCGTCTAAAATTATATTAAAACACTTCAATTAGGATATAATGCAGCACTCTTGAAATAAAATATAAGTCATATGTTAAATATAATGTAAGGTATAAAATTGTAACTAAAATAGAAAAACGATCGCTCAACATTATTATTAATATTTTACTGATTGTATTGAATAACTAGTAATTAATTCAAATGTTTATTTTCAAGTCGCTGTTTTGAAAATTTGTATTCGCTGGTTTAATATACTATCCGTTTAAAAAGGTATTTAGACGCCCGACGAAAAAGGAATGTATTTGAAAATTTATTTATGAATGTATTTTGGTTCCTTTACCAACCGTTTTAATAATCGGTAGATTAGAGACCTACATACATACTACTAAAAGATCGTTGTGTTCGAAATTGCGCAACCGTCCGCTACATTTTTACAAACAATTTAAACGTAACAATTCCAACGAAAATAGTTATAAATTAGTTATATAAATAATAAAAACTTAAAGATATCGCAAAAAATAACAAAATTCGAGTAATGGACGCGGCGACAGGATTATATAAGGTCCCATTAAAATAGATGTACAAATTTTAACCCAGCGTTCAGTACGTCAAACCAATGATATAAAAGAAAAAAAAATCTGATTAAAGTGATTTTGATTTTGACCTAAAATAATAAATTGCCAACATTTTTAGTGTATTTTCGTTAGCTTATTTTTTTTCCATTACCATTGTTCTTATTTTGGTAGTCTGAATGATTTCTAAAAGTTTGTCCATCTATTTGGATGGGACCTTTCATAGATAAGTACGCAACAAGTACTGGATGGGCGCTCTTAAATTACGATTAGCTGTACTTTTATTTGAGAAAAAAATTGTCGTGAGTATATTAAGCTGGGACTGTTAACAGCAACTTGCTGGTTTCGTAACTCAGTCTGTTATCCTCTCTCATAATAACGAAATTAACAGTGAATAGTATCTAAAAGAGTAGTCTGTTACACCTTGTAATTTGGCAAACTTAACGTTTTTATATAAAATAATTTAAGTTAAGGAGTGGATGAGAGACGAGCTCTACCTTCAGCAACTAATTGTTTGTTTAAATATACATCTTCATCCGTGGACGTGTCAATGATGTCAAGCGTTAATAAAGGCTCCTTTGGGTTTAATGGATCCTTCCCAACATCTTTACAAATTCCCACAAACTGCTGCTCTACACACAATTCTTGAAACCTAATACAGTCTTCTACAGTCCAGTCCTGGTGCAAAGGCCAGACATCTGAAAATAAAATATCAAAACATACAACTGAAAAATATAATATTATGGGATGTATGTACAAAAGAGACGCGAGATTTAAGTAACCGTTAAAACGAAATTTACGGTGAAATCATGGGCGAATTAAATTATCATCCATACTGATAAGTAATAAAATAACATGCGAGCCGCGGGTTGAACTTATTTATAACTAATTTACGAACAAGAAAGTTAAATATTTAATCCTTACCATATAATCGAGCCTTAATAGCTTGAGGTGGTAACGAGCGTGCTAAGGGGGCAGCCCGAGGTATAGGCCGCAATGCTTTAGTGGCAAATAACGCCAAATCTCCATAGTCGCAAAAATAAACAGAAACCATCTCTGACGAAACAGTCCCAGCAACTGTCACTCTAGAAAAAAAAAAACGGACAACTGTCAATGCGAAGTACCTATACCAAATGTGGTGGTCCAAATGGTTATCTTATTTTTTTTATGACATCGCGTCGCTATTTGAACAAATCTCTCAAAAAAATTACGCGCTACGGCAATCATCGTGTTCTCCTAAAATATAAACAGGCGTATACAGCTGGTATAACCTTGAAAGTAGACACTTAAGTACCTATTTTTGTATCAAAAACCACTTTTCAAACCTATTCAGTGACTAATAACGAGATGCAACCAGAGTTATTAAGCTGACAGAGAAAGTGATAACTTCAATGAGCAAAGATAGGTGTACTACTACAATGTGAGGCAGTACAAAACTTAAAGCTTTGCTTGTGAAGCCTTACCTTTTGACGTTGTTTTGTTTTGTCCAAGGCAAACGAATTACGAGTTGCCGAAGCGCATACCTTTTCTGTTTTTAATTTTTTTAAAGGAAATATTATATTTTGCCTGATTTTTGGCAACGTGCGTACCTGTACCACGATGAATCTTTTTCGTAGTACACTGTGTATAGTTCTCCAGTAGATGGATTCACGGGTGCATCCGACTCGGACAGTTTCGGACATTCTGTTTGTAACGTCGCCATCATCGTTTGAAGAGTGCTTCGCGTACTATTTGGTTGAACCTGTAATAATAACCGTAATCGAATACAGTTCACTAGTAGCTGCGCAAAGAACAAGTACTGGTAACTTTACCATACTCCTAGCAAGACGTAATAATAATAATAAACATTTATTTCAGAAATAACACACGTTGCAACATACACTCAGTTTAAACAATTAATTGACACTCCGGTTCATGAACACCAGAAAATACTGGGTTTCCAACTGGACTTGCACCCTTCCATAAAGCTAAGTTTACCCAACGTTGGCTGGGAGCCAATTTTGAGCGAAGATTGGCCATCGTCGAGCCCTGATTTGAATACTTTGGATTGTTCTTTTCTAGCGACCCGCCCCAGCTTCGCACGGGTGCAAATATTTATTCCGCTCACACCAATGGTGGGTCCACATAAAACAGACTTCCATAAACTTCTATAGAATTTTGCTTTGTTGTACAGAATGTCGGTGTTATAGTTTTTTTTATTCAGAAATCGAAGTCTGTATCGTGTGCACCCAATATGTTTTTCAAAGTAAACAACATCTACGTACCAAACGTTAAATTTGAATCTTTAAAATGTGGCTCGGCTTGAACTATAAATTGCCAATTTTAAACAACCGTCAACGACGTCTGGCGTCAGCGAGTGAGGACTCGCTGGTGTCATGAAATATAACTTTTTGGTTGCGCGAGTTATTTTGACACATCTCCGAAGATACTCCATACAAATTAAATGGTGTTAACGGCAATTTTGCTCTAAATTAAACACTCAAGATGACTAACATATTTATTTATAGATTTATATTATATTGGCGAAAAAACCTTTGCAAATAAAGCAGTATTTCATACCAAATTTGAATTTCATAAAAATGGTTATTCAATCATAAATGGTAGACATATCGCACCTTTAAAGTAAAACCGTTACTAAACGAAAATTTTCATGAATTGAGGTATCAATGTCATCTATCTAAAAACAGTGACTATTTTCTAATATTGGCTCCCCTATAAAATTTCATAATTTCGTTTAGTAACAGTTTTACTTTAAAGGTGCGATATGCTATCGCGAACTTTTTTGTAGGTATTGATAATTATGTTCTCTAAAACTGTAGTATATTGTTTTGTTTTATCATCAATAGTTTTCTCAGCGCAAGCGATGTAAGGAATTGTTGACCTCTTCAATAACACTGGTCAACAAAAACACTTATTGTTTCACAAGATTTTTTAAAACTAATTATGTTAAGAACATGTTTATTTAGACACGAACCGTTTTCTTGTAATATGATTTTGAAGTGGTGCTTTGAGGCGAAAACTGAAGTTTTCAGGTGGTTCTAGTACAGGCAATAAAGCTCTTTTTTTAAGTCTGATTGTCTTCTTTTTGAGTTTTAAAAAAACAACTTTATCATAAATGTAAAGAAACTTGTCAGAATCATTTGAACAGTTTTTCCACATTATATAAGAATAATATAACTCAGTAAACTAAAAAGAAGCTACTTGATTGAAAAATAAATAAAAAAACGGAATTTACAAGCTGAAGGAAAAATTATGTTACAGCTACTGAGCTGTAACACAAAAACTAGACCTGATCAAAACAAAATAAAAATGGTTTTGTAATAAAGGTAGGTAGGTAATTAAAAATTAGTAAGCACATTTCTTGTGGCAAAATCTTGTTGATCAGTGTAATTAATCATCGTCGCATTTCAGCCAATTTAGAAAAAAACCTTGAAAGAATTATACATATTAATCTTCGTCTTGAAAAGATCTAAGCGTACAGACGGCGGGAGGTGACTTTGTTTTATACTATGTAGAGATATAGTATAATAAATGTAGAGATGGACTGAATTGGAGCTAAGGGCATGAAAAAATTCTCACCCAAACCTGGATTCTCTCAAGCAGGTCCTTATCAAGGAATCGAAACGGATTCCTATAGAAAAGTTCCGTGCCACCGTGACTTATTCTTATATTTAAATCTTGATGTCAGTTGTTATAATTTGTGTAAACAATAAATGAATATTCAACGTTGATACAAAAATATTTTAGTTTTACCATGTCTCAAGATTTATGAAAAAAAAAGAGGTGGAACACGGGAAGAGGAATGGAAAATCATGAAAGTTTTCATTGGAATGGTCATTTCATTTGTAATTAAATTGACAGTGAAACTACAAATTCGAGTTAATCCGATGTTAGCCGAATGTCAGTTGTTAGGTTCTAGACTAGCTACCACAAAGTTCCAGGGGTTGGCCGCCATCGCGATGTAGACGTCGAAGCACTTGCCGAGCGCCGGCAGCGCGGGCGCAGGCAGCGCGGCGCCGGGCGCGCCTCGCTCGTCGCCCGGCGTGGACAGGCTGCGGAATATGCGCTCCTTCTTCTTATGCAGCGCCTCCACGTGGTCCGTGATGTCCTTGTCGTCTTCCTTTAGTCTGCCACTGAAAAGAAAAGCGAAATAAATGTTATATATATTGATACAGTATAACATATTTGTATTCAGTCTGTTAACTCTGTCATGCCCATTTCAGAGCCAACTGGCTTAACCTTTTGAACGCCAGAGCATAAACGCATCGGCGTGCCCCCGACGCCAAGCCACAAATTCGCCGTACATTTTGTCACATATTTGACGCTTGTAATGTATATGTCACCGGATAATTACAAACTATGTAAGATTACAAAATATCTTGAGAGATTATAAACCCACGATAAATTGTCAAATTAACATTTGTTCTGCAATTATGCGAATCAAAATCTTCTATTCTATAAAATATCTCCGTGCGTTCCGAGAAATTGTGAACTGACATAAACTGGCGACCAATCAGCTCTGGTCTACAATTTATCTGTTTTGATGTGACATTTAAATTGGAAACTTGGCCCCTCATTTGTTTTCTCTGAATAGACCAATGAGAGCCTTGTTTCCAGGTTTACTATCGCACGAAAACGGATAAATTGTACAGTTTACAAATGTTTTTAAGATGATTAAGTATTATGGTACCTACTTGGTCACCATTATACTTTGTCATCTTGGTCACAATCAAAATAACTTTGTGATTGTAACTTTACAATAAAGCCCCTGCAGAAAGTTTGTAGCAATTAAAATAACATTCGAACGACATGCAGAGTACGCTCGCGCTCGTAGACGGAAAGCGAACGTCGGCAACCATCTCGATCGAACGAATCGCGAATACTCGTAGAGATCGGTACGATGCGACACGCACTGCTGCAGGTAATCGTACTCCATGAGGATGGCGTTGTTGACGGAGGCAAGGATGTTCTGCGGGCCGGTGCGCACGAACAGCTCCACGCTGGGCACGGCGGGCGGCGAGTGCGGCGCGGGCGCCGGCAGCGCGCGGCACAGCACGCGCGCGCCCAGCAGCAGCTCGCGCAGGCGCGCCGCCATGCCGCCCGCCGCGCGCTCCGCTGGGCCCAGGCGTACCGCCAGCGCCTGCAACACCACATTATACTTATATATAACGATCTAGACGCGGACGCTGCGGAAACACCCATACATAACTGATCCCCAGTGATTTGTGGCTGCAATACATTGCTAGCAACTCTTGGGAACATTTGAAGGATTCAATCAGGGAAATGCATTATTCTTGATGTAAAAGGATGAAATCAGGGTCAGACCTCATGAGTTTACATCTTTATTTCCTATTTTCCACGACAGTAAAAACTTTAAATTTTGTACGCAAGCAAATCTTGAGAAACATTTGAAGGAATAAATCAAGGAAATGTATTCTTGATTTAAAAGGAATTTGACATCGTCTCTTGCCTTTTATATTTAATCTTGGCTGGACGTTGGTACTTGCCTCTTGTATTTAATTTGGAATTTGACATCGGCTCTTGTATATTTAATCTTGTTTTGAATACTCGCCTTTTATATTAATTAATCTGGGCTTGAGTACTCGCTACATCACTACTTCCTACATTGAAAATAAGCACTTATTTTGACCTGCGTATTTTCGCTTCTTACATTTAAAACAATCGCTTGCTTTGACCGACGTTTAACTGGTTCATATTTACCTATATTTAAAAGAAGCGCAAATAATAAAAAAATGCTCGGAATTATTATTATTTCTATCATTTGCTTGGAAAAAGCCCTGATATCCCCCCCAAAAAATGAAAAAAAAGCGTAGTTCCTATCCCCTAAAATTCGGCTTATAAAAGTTGTTAGAGCAATGCATTTCAGATCTGCAGTCTTTTGAGAATACCAGTGAAAAGAGAGCTTAGATCTTTCCTGACCATATAAAAATGATGAAACACTTGGGTTACTGTTCCAAAGGAGGCTGTGAGGCTGCCGTACACGCACTGTCGACCTACTTAAATTCTGACAAAGGGGAGGTCATCCTGAAGGTTGACATAAAAATGCATTTAATTCTGTAAATAGGGACGACGGCTGGCAGAAACTAAAAAAAGAAATACCTCGAATTTTCAGTTTTCTCTGGCAATGTTATAGACAACCATCTAAATTATTATATCGGGACAACCTTTTGGAATCCGCTGTTGGCTGTCAACAAGGTGATCCCCTCGGGTCAGTGATCTTTAGTTTAGCTATTCACCCAATTATTCGACAGCTTAATTCTAAATTTAATATTTGGTATCTCGATGATGGAACCCTTGGAGGCGACGTAAATTCGGTTTTAAAAAATCTTTATAAAATTTGAAAAAAAATCAACTTCATTCCATAGGACTTGATTTGAACTTTTTAAATGTGAATTGTTTTTATCTGACAGTACTGACCGACAACTCACACTTTCGAAATTCAAAGCAATAGCCCCTGCAATCATAATTACGGACAAAAGCTCTCTTCGCCCCCTTGGGTCGCCAATTTTTGAGAATTCCATTCCCAATTTTGTCATGAAAAAAATCCAAAAATCCCAATGTTTCGGAAAGATTGTTCAAAATTAAACATGCATTCGGCCATCACCATAATTCGTTACTGCTGTTTCGGCCGTAAATTAACATATTTCCTTCGTGCTTTCAATCTATGGAAGCACCCTCACCTTTTGGACCAAATTATCAAGCATACACTTTCTTCAATTTTATTTGTGGCCATGGACGACCGAGCTTGGGCTCAAGAAACGCTTCCCACACGTATGGGAAGGCCTCCGGCGTCCGCAAAATTCCCAGTATTAGTTTAGCGGCTTTAACAACCTCGGTTCACGGCACTGATAAATTAATCAGGAATATCCTAGCTTCCACACTGATTGATTTGGATGTGTCGTGCTTCGCCGAGGCTGTGACTGCCACCCGACAATCCTTCATACTAGAGACACTGGGATGAGCCGCTCTGCAGGGAAGTTCAGAATAACCTGATTGCTACTTCTGCTACTGCTGCGGTGCGTGCGCGCCTGCTGGCTGTGGATGAGTGGGAGTCGGGCCTCTTGCTTCATGCACTACTGTCGTCGAACATAGGTATCTTGTTCGACGATACCACTTTCCGCCTCGCTGCTTCCCTTCGCTTAGGCGCATCCTGTTGTTCTCATCATCGCTGTCACTGCGGCGAAGCTATCAACAGCTTCGGGCACCACGGCCTGTCATACAATCGAAGTGCGGGTCGCATAGCGCGGCACGCAAACATCAATGACATTATCCGACGCGCTCTTGTCGCCGCCGGAGTACCGGCCGTCTGAGAACCCAAATGGCCTGCCACGCGACCGGACGATATGTCTTTATTCTTATGGAAGATGGGTAGGCCTTTAATGTGGGACGCTTTTTTTTGTGTCGATACTCTTGCGCCATCTTCCTAGCTCGTGGTGCTATGCTGGTGCTCCCGCTGCGGCTGCGGAGAACCTTAAGCGGTGGAAATATAATAACCTAGTTGGCAAATTATATTTTCGAGCCGTTTGGGGGTTGAAACTCTTGGATCGTGGGGTCTAAGTGCTCATGCGTTATTTTAAAGATCTTGCTTAAACGCTTAGTTGACACTTCACGTGACCCAAGGGCTGGCTATATTACCTCGGACAGAGCATAAGCATTATCATACAACGTGGCAATGCCGCAAGTCTTTTGAGCTCACTTCAAGTCGACAGCAATGCGGATGCATTTTTTGGCGCTCATTTTAAAATATAAAATGTACATGTTAAAACAAGTTTCCTATCGCTTTGAAAAAAAAAAGAAAATGAAACACTCGAAAAATCGTTTTTTTTTTAAAGATTCTCTATTATCAACTTGTCAAGTTTTTTCCCCTTTATTAAATTGTTTGTAAAATCGACGATGTAGAAAAAAACTTGCCAAGACACATGTAAGAGTTATGGACTATTCTGCAGATCTGAAATGCTTGGCATATTATTGATCTCACTACTTTTTAACCGACTTCTAAAAAAGGAGGAGGTTCTCAATTCGTCAGAACCTTCCCGATTACTCGAAGATGGCTGGACCGATTTGGATTCTTTTTTGTTTGAAAGGGTATACTTCTCAGGTGGTCCCATGATCATCAAGTCAGGATTTGATGACGGGATCTTGGAGAAATAGAGAGAACTCTTCAAATTTTATAGGCACACTTGAAGCGATTTGGGTAGTTTTTGGAAGAGCACTTTCTCGGCGTGGTCCCATTTCAATTTGGTGAAGATCTGATGAAGAACTTCGGAGATAGACAACGGAACTCCTCAATAAATGATAGCAAATGGACTGGGATTGCTGAAATCTCATGTCTGTCTATTGTTCACACCAGNCACTTTCTCGGCGTGGTCCCATTTCAATTTGGTGAAGATCTGATGAAGAACTTCGGAGATAGACAACGGAACTCCTCAATAAATGATAGCAAATGGACTGGGATTGCTGAAATCTCATGTCTGTCTATTGTTCACACCAGTTCATAACGCCGGTACGCTGTGAAGGGGTAAGCACATGTGAACCACTAAAAAGTGAACTATAAATAGTAAAAAAAAACTTTATTCGATTATTCTCGATATATTGCGACAAATTGTTTTGTATAGAATAAATCCTCTCCAAATTTAATAGTTTCCAATATATCCGTGTCTTTTTAAGAAAAACCAGTTAACAATTTCACGCAATATTTTACAATCTTCCGGTGTTTCCAATTTTCCGGTGACATAATTATTATATTAGAAAGTTAACTGCGATGAGAAGTAATTTTCAATTTAAATATCGATTGTATCAAAACATCCAAAATTGTTATAAATAAGCCTAAAATGTCTAATAAACATTTCAATCGGGCTCGGTCGACGCAGCCCCGGGCTTTGCGGGTTCTCCTATTTCAGGGTGGTTTAAAAAATCGTTAATTAAAATATCGTAAGTGCGATGATGGATAGCATAACGTATATTAATACATTTTCGTTGAAATAAATATATACCATGGAAAAATGCACCGCATAAACATATTCGTTTAAAATAATTCTACAGTTTTATAGTTTGATAAATAAAAAAATATGACTATAAAATTCATTGAATTTTGTTTCTGTGAAAATTTTTCATTCAAGTAAATATTGGAAATAACAACGCAAAGACCAAATATTAAATGAAACATTTACTGCGAAACGAAATTCTATGAAATTTCTGTCTGCAAAACAAGGGAACACCCATTATTTACAGTACCTCGCCTATGATTTCAATTGGCCCTATTTAATATGTTCGCTACCATAAAGTAGCAGCCCTTAATTAGTTTTTATAACTCCTTGCATTTTGAAGGTCATATAATATAATTATTGGTAAAATATTTCGTCTATTTTTTTCTAATTTTCGCTAGTAATCGCTTCCAAGTTATTTTTTCGTAGCAAATAGTTAGTCGCCCTTTAAGTTATTAATCGCCTGGAAAATAATTAGTCAAATTTGATATGATCAATTGATCACACAATGTTTGGTCATATAATTATCATCAAACGTTGAACATTCAATGATATGGCCGACTAATAGCTTAATGTTTCATGATCGTTGAATTGGCTAGTTCAACGATCCTGCTGCTTCATCGATATATTAAATACTACTTACTACCGCTATTCGCCAGAAATTTATTAATACTTTGTGAAAACTGTTACTTAAATTCATAAAGATTATTATTATTTCGTTTATATATTATTATATTACTGGGAAATATATTTTCTGTAATAAAAATGTTGCCGGTATGGCCGGGCCATACTTGAAAATGATGAAGTCACATATAACACAAACAATATTGGTCATTTAGTAGCGCTAAGGTGTGATAAAAGACGTTCAAATGTCCATCACCGACTGCCATCGTTTGATTTGGCTCTGTCGAACCAAATTGTATAGACGAACACGAGTCTACAGAAAATAGTTTCGTATTACGAATGTTAGCTCTGTTGGGTAGTGTTTATTCAATATACCTTCTCATCCACATTATGTAGAGTACTAACCTGATATGGAAATGCATTAAGAGCTGGTGAAAAGGTTTGTAGTGGCACGAGGGACGACAGTGGTGCTCTCAAAATGAGACCGCTATCCACAAGCTGCGTCCTCACTGTACCTTCACCATCGAGCCCGCTGATGATCGTGCAGCGAACCCTAAAATATGGCAAAATAAGCATGTTAAGACGCGAATAATACCTTAAGCGCTTGAACTTAATAAATAACGACTTCATATGTAGGGTGATCGTATCACCCTACATATGAAGTCGTTATTTATTTATTTAGGGACAACAAACAGCAGTGTAATAATAAGTAAAAATAGGTTAGAACTTAATAATAGAGGTAACAAATGCAGTACTCACAACCAGGGACCGTACAACCCCGGTTAAGAGTTGAGACTTTCGAAGGGTTAAGCCTAGATAACCCATTGAATGGGTTTTAAACTTGTAACACAGTGAAAGGGTTAATGAAAACCTTTATACCCATTCCCATTTGGAAACCCGAACAAAACCCTTTTTTATATAAGAATTTTGTGCGGGTTTCCCACGAACCCTAACAAAACTCTTATTTATATAAGTGTTATGTCCGGGTTTCCCCCGAACCCTAACAAAACCCTTATTTATATAAGGGTTTTTCTGCGGGTTTCCCACGAACCCTAACAAAGCCCTTATTTATATAAGGGTTTGTGCGGGTTTCCACCGAACCCTAACAAACCCCTTATTTATATAAGGGTTTTGTGCGGGTTTCCCAAGAACCCTAACAAAACCCTTATTTTAATAAGGTTTTGTCCGGGTGTCCATATGGTTATTCAATAAACTTGTCAGAAGGAGGTGGTAGAGCACCACGCACCATCCACTAGACATCGTAGGCTTGTAGGCGAAACACGTACTAAATAGTAATATTATATATTTGATTAGATACAAAGATACAGCCTAATAAGTATTTACTATTTGAATTATAGCATCTTAAACTTCTTTTTTCCAACCGATTGTGCAATTTTTTATATTGGTAAACTTTTTATACATATTACTAGCTTTTGCCCGCGTCTTTGTACGCGCATATCCCTTTCTTTCCCGCTCCCGTATAGCCTATATCAATGGGGCTATCATATACAAAATAATATTCCAAATCAGACTGGTAGTTGCAGATCCAGAGAAGAGATTAGCGCATACAAACAAACAAACGAACTCTTCAGCTTTATTATATCTTATAAAACCAATTGCTGTTCGTTAGTCTCGCTAAAACTCAAAAAGGGCTTGACCGATTTGAATAATTCTTTGTTTTGTTTTGATCGCCTGGGCCTAGCACGAATCACTATCGAAAAAACATTCGTATCGTCATCGAAAGCATTTTGTATGG